>JAOEHX010050661.1:0-13657 GCA_025448015.1 Bolborhynchus lineola | reverse complement strand
TTCCCCTGTTTAAGTTTAAACCCATTACCCCTTGTCCTATCACTACAGTCCCTAATGAAGAGTCCCTCCCCAGCATCTTATAGGCCCCCTTCAGGTACTGGAAGGCTGCTATGAGGTCTCCATGCAGCCTTCTCTTCTCCAGGCTGAACAACCTGAACTTTCTCATCCTCTCTTCATACAGGAGGTGCTCCAGCCCTCCGATCATACTTGTGGCCCTCCTTTTGACTTGTTCCATCAGTTCCATGTCCTTTTTATGTCAGAAGTTTCAACATCATCAGTTTCTAGATTTTTGCCTGGCATAGTTGGATTTTTCTGCCTGCTAAGCCTGACTTAAGCTGCTGCTTGTTGATCTCTTACTCTGAGCCACAGTTCTCAGTGCAGCAATGGAGGCTGCAGTGTCAGTAAAAACACGAGTCTATGCTGTAAGTGAAATCACACTACTGATGCAGTCTGGCTGGTTTTAAAGGCAGGATGCAACAGGGATTGCCAGTGACCAGTTCCATACCATCTCAGTGATACGTGCAACACCATGTCCCCCAGAAACTTGCATTGACAAAGCAGTGGGAGTTCTGGAAGTCTCTTCTCTTCAGCTATCTTTTGAAATTGTGGTGGTAGCTGTTAATTTTTATCATTGGGAACATTGTTTATGTAATAATTTTCTTTCAGTATACTGTATGACAGAATTGAAACACATACTTTTATAGATGCATATAAAATAAATTTGGTTTTATAATGCTTCCAGTTTAAATATCTGCCTGCAGTTAGCGTGCATTATGTCTAGCAAGAATGTATGGAGTAATACTTCAGTGATAATTTTACTGGGCTAGGGGAAAATATAAGTGGAAATTGAATAGAGGCTACAGTTATGGTTCTGCATGGTGATGTTAGTATGTTGGAGTTATTCTCAAGTTAACTTCTATTTGCTTGCTTGTAGGTGTTTTCAGGTGGGAGATTGAAAAAGTAGCAGTTTGGAGCTCCTACACTTTGCAAGCATTTAGTAGCAGCACTGCACAGCATATATGCACTGCAGTTACTCTTGTCTGTTACAGTTTTTAAATTATGTTGTTTTGTGACATTCATTCTGAATGACTTCATACCCTAAATTAACTGACACTATTCCAACACCAAACTAAGAATTTATCCTTCTATGAATGGTTGAATGAATAATTGACTAATGTCTTTTATCACTGACAGTCTGTTTGGAAAAATCTAAAATCCTTCTGTGCTGCTATGTATCCCTCCTCCCCTCAGCCTGCACTAGGATGAGGCTGAACTTTATCCCTCAAGATAGATGTGCTGTTTGTTTGCTGGTCTGTGGAACTGGTTTTGTGAACTGTGCTCTGATGAGGTGGTTCTAGATGGCAGTGGATGCAGATACGTTGGCACAACAGAGCAGAGCAGACTTGGTGTGGGTCTAAGGCAAGGGTCAGATTTGGAGTCTGTCCTTTTTCTTTCCTTTGAGGCACAGAGCCTTGTTGACTTAAACTACTGAAGAGTTCATTGCCAATTAGCCTGTGGTACTTCGTACATTTGTGAAACGTTAGTGCCCTCCAGGCATCCTTCAGATGGCAAAGATTCTTCTTTTTTTTTTTTTTCAAAACTGAGCTGCACATACTGCCTCAAGCCTTGAAGGATGTGATTGTAAATATGCCTTTATTCAAAATGGTTGCCTTGCTGTACCTGTCTGATATCTTCTGGTGAATGGTTTGAAAGCTGTAAAA
This sequence comes from Bolborhynchus lineola, assembly GCA_025448015.1. Lineage (NCBI taxonomy): Eukaryota > Metazoa > Chordata > Aves > Psittaciformes > Psittacidae > Bolborhynchus > Bolborhynchus lineola. Next base: position 11,936 of record JAOEHX010050661.1, on the reverse strand, counting down.
AATACTAATCTTGTGAGCATGTTACAACTGGATAGTTGAGGATTTAGAATCTTGCCTGCTCACTAAAGTGGAGTTAAAGTATGTAGCCATAGGCCAAAAAAAACCAGCACAAAAAGGCTGTTACTGGGAGCGGTAACAAAAGTAAAAATGTATTTCATTTATCCGAAAGCTAGGGTAATAATTTTTAATATTTTTAAAAGGACATAGCGCCAATTGCCTTTCGAACCTGCATGTATTTAAATTAATAAAAAAAAGGGGGAACAATGTATCCTGAAAAGAAAAAGGGCTGAGTAAGGCTGTAATAGCAGTAAGGTAGTTAAACACATCTCCCACATTTCTTAGACAACATATCAGTTGCAGACAGGTTTCTTTTATTAGGGTGGGACTTGCAATTGTGCAGGTGGTTTTATCCTATCATTTTCAGAAGTCAGTTTCTTCCATGTTTTCATCTGATATTATATTTTCTTCTCCATATTCATCCTTAAGTCCACGTGAACAAAACTTCTGCACTACTAGTGTCCATAAAGAAAAGTGATACCAGAATGGAATGTTTAGCCTGTAGTGTGATATTTGAAGCAACATGACTTACTGCATCTGGAAATTTTAAAATCTATTTTTCATGTAAACGTTTGAGCCATCTTTCACATAATCCATTTTTAATTACTTGCATCATCTTTGCAAGTGGGTAAGCTCTCACCTGCTGTTATTTCATCCTACACATAACTATAGGCTGGTAGACATAATACGGAGTTTATCTTAGTTCAGTCACTTGATTGCACCAAGTTTGAGAATGTAAATCACTGCCTGGTTTGTCGGTGAGCAATGCTCCATCCTTGTAGCAGGATGAAGCTAATGGGAACTACTCATGACTGGAAGTGTACTGACATGTCTGTGAAGTAGCTCAAAAAAATCAGATAAATTTTAATCATGTCCTCATCTAAAAACTACAGAAATGTTGTAAATCTTGAGTTTTTTTCACTTACACTGTAAAGGATGGAAAAAGAAGAATTTCTGACCAAGAGCTGAGATGCCTTGGTGCTTAAGTGTAGATTTATAAGAATAACTTAGTTGCGTAATAAATAACATGTCAGTGTCCCAGCAAGTTGGTTTCAGCTTTCTGGAGCTGGCTTTTTTTTTAATTCTGTGCTAATGAGTATTGCTTTCATATCTTTGGTGATTTTCTCCTGTTGCTTGAGTTAATCTTGTAGCTAGGAAATATGAGGTTTTTGGTGATGTTTTTTTCATGTTTCCTTCATGAAATACAGTCTATCTTATCCTAGTTGACAGCGTTCATAAGAATCATATTACCTCTTCAGTGCAGATTACTCTGATGACTGTTGTTACTGGCTTCAGATCAGCATTGGAATCTTGGAAACAGGGAATGTGGGTACAGAGATCCGGGAGAATAACCTGTGTAAGGTATGCAAGAGAAATACAAAGGGAGGTGAGTAGGAAGCTGTGGAAAAGCATCACTTTTGCTGTCTTGCAGGAACCTTGAAAGGTCTGGCTTTTCCTCCAGCTGCGCTACAGGGGATGGATTACTTGGTGCTGGCAAGAAACTACCTGGCTATCTCTAAGAGAACAACAGGAGGAGCAGTGAAAAGTGGAGAGTAGAGACTAAAAGGAATGAAGAATTAAAACATGGTTTTGTACATTCAGTTTAGTGAATTCTCTTATTTCTTCTCTCCTCCTTAACTGTGTATTCTGTTCCTTCCTTTCATTGATGATTATAAGGCTGCAAAATCAACTGGTTCAGGAAAATACACCCCTACCTCCCAATGAAAAAGCGCAGCTTTGTGTCAAATGAACTCACTGAACCTATTTGCTTTGCAGCTGTTTGGCCATTTGGTCAGACACAAAAGAAAGTATTACCCATCTTGGCAACCTACAACCTCACTGCATGCTCAGAGGACTGGTGTGAAAGCCAGGATTGGCAGGCTACTAAAGAAAACTGGTGATTCTGCCCTGTCACCAGTGCTGAGGTGCCAAGGAGTCTGCTGCATTTGTACAAAATGAGAACATCTGGGAGATTTTTAGGAGTCGGAGCTTTTGCGTGCTAGATGAAAGCAAGCCAATTGCGTATATTGGAGGCTATAGGTATCCTGAGGCAGTTAAAGTGGCTGTTAAATCATGATTTACTTGGGCAAATCCCCACAGCTGCCTAAAGAGATGGTCTCTGCTGCACACTTCTTGGATTAAAAGCTAACTCTTTGGTGGCTCAGATTCACCCTTACTGCATGGTTTCATGAAACCATTTGTGTGAGCCACCACGGTAGAAAAGACAGAAAAGCTGCTATTTTCAGAATTGTGTAGGGTATTTCAGACTAGGGGCTTCAAATTGAACAGCTTTATTTTCATAGTCGTAGAATCGATGAGGTTGGAAAAGACCTTTAAGATCAAGTCCAGCCATTACCCCAGGACTACTGAGACCGCCTCTAAATCGTGTCACTGTGGGCCTCATCTACACAGTTTTTTGAATACTTCAAGGGATGTTGACTCAACCACTGCCCTGGGCAGCCTGTTCCAATGCCTGATCTCCCTTTCCGTGAATAAATTGTTCCTTGTATCTAGTGTAAAACTTCCTTGACACAGCTTGAGGCTGTTACCTCTTGTCCTATCGCTTGTTACTTGGGAGAAGAGACCTACGCCCAGCTCACTATAACCTCCTTTCAGGTAGTCATAGAAAGTGATAAGGTTCCCCCTGAGCTTTCTATTCTTCAGAGGAAACAGCCCCAGTTCACTCAGGTGTTCCTCCTAAGACTTACTCCGTACTCTTCACCAACTTCATTGCCCTTCCATGGACCCACTCCAGTGCCTCAATATTTCTTTTGTAGTAAGGAGCCCAGAACTAAATGCAGGATTTGAGGTGTGGCCTCACCAGTGCCAAGTACAGGGGGATGATCACTGCCTTTGCCCTGCTGGCCACACTATTTCTTACACAGCCCAGGATGCCCTTGGCTGCCTAGTCACAAGCTGGGTCATGTTCAGCTGGCTGCTGACCAACATCCCCAGGTTCTTTTCAACTAGGCAACTTTACAGTCACTCTTCCCCAGGCCTGTAGCATTGCATGAAGTTGTTGCTGTGCAAGTGCAAGGCTCTGAATTTTGCCTAGTTGAACCTCATGCAACTGGCCACAGCCCATTGGTCCAGCCTGCCCAGATCCCTCTGCAGAGCTTCCTATCCTCCAGCAGATTAACATTCCTGTGCAACTTGGTGTCCTCTGCAAATTTACTGATGGTACACTCAATCCCCTTAACCAGGTTGTTAGTAAAGATTTTAAACAACACTGTCCCTAATACTGAGACCTGAGGGATACCACTGGTGACCAGTTACCAACAAGATGAAGCATTTAACAATTAAGAAAAATGTATTTAAATTATTGATAAGATGTTCTTTTTATCAGACAGAAAACAGTAGCAAATTATCCTTGTCTAGTGCTAATCTTCCCCAAAGTTTCAAAGGATCTCACATTACACTTTAGAGCTATACTGGAACCATTTATACCATTCACTAATCTTCGGTTCTGCAACTTCCACCCAAATATACATTAACACATTTAAATTTTTCAGTTCTCATGCGTTCGCATGCATTCTCTGCAGTAGAAGAGAACTGAAATCTGGAAATATTTCTCATACTTAGTAATTTTAACATGTGACCAAGGTGTGCTGAAATAAATTGCACAGAACAGTAGAACAGTGAAATATGTTTTCTGAATTTTCGTTTGGCTATGTAGATCTTGGTATCATTAATGTGCAGGAGCAATTTGAGACTTAAAAGAGACGGAATACAAGGAGTCTTTAAGGTGTATCTGTAAATGATTCTTGTGTATATTGTGTGATCCATCAATGCATAAGGTTTGTAGGAAGCAGTCTTGCATCCATCCTGACTGCAGTTTAGTAGCTGCGATACTGGGTTGTAGGGTGTGAGGGTTTGGATAGACTGGGAAAGATGTAGGAACAAAATCTCCTGTTCTGGGTGGCACCTAACTGCTTTGCCATGACGCAAGAGGCAGGCAAAATAATTGTGAATCTAATTTTTTGTAGGATGAACTCCAGTTACTTGTTTTCCAATAATGATTCAGTTCTGCATATTCAAAGGAGGGAGTAGCACAACTAAGTCCAGGGGGCATCTTCAGCCAGTAAATTCAAGTCTTTTACAAGGAAGAAAGAGGTGTTCTTATGAACTCACAAATTTTACTTGTACCTGGTCTTAAGGCTCTCACAAATACTGCTTTTGGCATTTTCTGTTCTCTTAAGGTGACTGAAAATCAGACTTGACTTTTTGAGCTCTTTTCCTTAAAGGGTATGCCTAGACAGACGCATGGTGGTCGGGACCGGGCCCTCTATGGGGCTGGGCTGTGGAGAACATCTCACATTCCTGTTCTTCCCTTTCCTGCACCTTGTCACCTGCATGGCAGCTGCCTGGCTGTGCAGGAGGTGAATGAGCACACTCATTTGTATTAGCTGAAGTATATACATAAGTATTTGTAGGATCAAAGCCAACAGTTGTCTAATCTTGAAATCAAGATTAGAAAATTGGTAACTTTGCCAAGAAATGTGTCAATTGAAAGAACAATGGTTAAAACAACTGCCTATGTGGAAGGGTATAGCTCTCTAATTGCACCTCTTTACACAGTGATAGATGTACATTTAACACTGACATCTTTGTTAATAATTTGATTGGTTTTCATCTGAGTGTTTCTACTTGAAACTTAATGTTGGGTATATTTTCAGTTCAGACAAATTACCATGCCTTCCAAGTGGTTCAGATGCACATTTTCTTGACCGGTTTGTTACAGAAATTTACTACAGATATGGTGAAGAGTTATTTCACAGTGTTAGGGTGAGAAGAGAGTGACAGAAAAATTATAGAAGAGGCAAATTGATACCATCTTCCTGTCTGTGCTCATTATATCATGTTTTTGTAGAAATTTTTAGTTCGTCTAGCTTTAAACATTCATTTAGACAATATATTTTGAAAGTGATCGCTTAAAAGGAATCTCCACTGTATTTGTATAGTCCTTTTGTGGCACATCATAGAATAGAAATTTCAAAAAGTTAATGTGTTGTATTGATTTTTTTTCAAATAAGTAAAAAAAACAACCAGCCTGTGCTTTTCTTCCATGTACGTCTTAAAAAAAATTAAGAAATATCTTTTGTTTGATGGAATAAATGTTGCTTTGATTTCAGTGCTTAAAGGTCTCATAACTTATCTTTTGTAAATTGTAGTTAAACCTTTAGAAAGAAATGGAAGTTTGAAAGTGTGACCATGCTGACTTGTATCGGTATTGGCTACGATAGAGATTTCTTTTCATAGTAGATCCTGTGGAGCTATGTTCTGGATTTTTCACCACAGAATTGTTGATAACCCAGAGGTGTGTTAGTTACTGCTGAGCAGTGCTTGCACAGATTCATGGTCTGTTCTGCTCCTCACCCTGCCCTGCCAGTGAGTGGCTGGGGATGTACAAGGAGTTGGGAAGGGATGCAACTGGAACAGTGGACTGCAATTGACTAAAGGGATATACCAGACCATGCAGCATCATCCTCAGCAATAGAAGCTGGGGGAAGAAGGAGCAAGGGACACATTCAGGGTGATGGTGTTTGTCTTCCTTGAGTCACTGTTACATGTGATGGAGTCCTGCTGTCCTAGGAATGGCTGAACACTGCCTGCCCATAGGAAGCACTGAATGAATTCCTTATTTTGCCTTGCTTGCACATGGAGCTTTTGCTTTCTCTGTTAAACATCCTTTATCTCAATCTATGAGTCTTCACACTTTTACCCTTTGATTCTCTTCCCCTCCCACTGGGGGGGTGTGAGTGAGCAGCTGGCTGGGGCTGAGCTGCCCACCAGAGTAAAACCAAACAAATCTAAATGTTTCATTGATTAAAAGCTATAGAGATGTGCAACTGTGTATTTGGGATTTCAGTGCTGCTTTTTCTTACTTGAAAGACTGGCTTTGTTTAATATTCTGTATTTTGTGCTTCTCACCTGGAAATCCCAAAGCACAGTGTACACTTCCCTGGTTACTGTGCAGATAAAGATGTGTTAGGATGTATGGACAAGAAAGCAGCCCATTTCTGGAAGAAGCTCATGTATTACTTGTGAGAGTTTTGGAGACGTGGTCTTCTGTTACTTAGCAAATATTCGTAAATGAGTGAAAAGCATGACTCAGTAGTTTTATTTCTTCATTGTATGCTTGGAAATTTAACAGTCCATTAGGAAACCTGAAACAATGAGTTGTAGTCATGAAAGAACCATGGAAAGTAATTTTAAAAATCAGGTATGACCCAGGGAATCGTAACATGTATTCTGTTAGTCTTTGGGTTATAGCTTGATGAACAAGCTCTTACACAAGTAAAACCTTAAAGGAATACATTTTTGTCTTATATGTAAAATCTTGAGGTTACATCTTTTACTTTATTAGAGCATGGTTTTTATTCTGGTTGCTTGGAGGCTGTCTGGTTGGTTCTAAGTGTGGGTCCTTGAAGCTTTGGGTGCACACCAGGCTTGTGGCTGATGTACAGAAATCTCCATGTGTCTGCCTTTGCATTAGCAAGCTTAACATGAACAAAAATACCCATTTTTTTAGTCAAAAATTAGCCGAATTAGCCAAAAATAGCTAAGTATGTCTGGTTATTCATGTGGTGGTAGCATGGCAGCCAAGTAGCATGTAGGATCAGTTGATATCTATTCTCCAGAGTAATTTCTGTTCCGGTTGCACAAGACCCACCTTAGCCCCCTTCTGACGTGTGCACCCAAGGGTGCTTTGGCACAGATTGAGATCAGCTGGGTGATGAAGGAACAGTGGAGGAAATAGTGTTTGGTTTGGTATTTTTTCCCTTCTTTCTCCTTCTTTTTTTGGGGGTGTGTGTGTGTGGGCACTATTGTTGTTGCTAACAAACCCTCTCGCCATGTGGTAGAGACTCTTGTAGCTGGCCGACTTGCGGTGCTGCCAGTCCTGCTGCCCTGGTGCCTCGTATGGCTGCCCCACACTGGCTGGAGCGCGGTGCCTCGCCTGCCTAAGCTCCCGTCCCTTCTCTCCCCCGTTTTGTCGCTGAATCTCTGAAGCTCAGAGAAGAGTTTGTTCGGAGCCAGCCAGGGCTGGCAAGGTGATGAGGTGAGGCAGGCACAGGCTGCAGTGCGGGTGAGGCTGTGGCCGGGCGTCAGGGCCTCGTTTCTTCCTCAGCAGGATGTGGGTGAGGGGATGGGGTGGGAAGGGCTTTCGCTGGGATTGTGTATAAGAGCAAGGAACTCTGGATTTAAATTTGTTCTGGATTGGTAGAAGGCATAGTCTCTAAATTGCCATGTTTGTGATCTTGTTGGGAGGTGAAGTGGGGGAAGAAGGAAAAGGAGTTGCTCTTTGTGTCACTAAAGTAGCGTGCTCAGATTTCCCTTTGCAATACTGTCACCAGACACCTGGCAGCACGGTATTTCGGTAATTGCTTTTTCCTTGTTCCAGAAGATAAATGAGAGAATGGGCTATTTATGTGGATTCTTTTCAGATCTCACTGGACAGTCTCTATGTGTAACTTGTGCAGTCACTGAGAGGAGATGAGACTTCTCCAGAAAGCAACTGAGCCAGAGTTAGGCTCTTGCTTTTGGAAGCTGCTTTTTTTCATTCTCAATAGTAGAAGCTGATGAGTGACCAGTCTCCTGCATCACGTTACCCCCACGACCACTCCACTGCCTCTCATCACTCACCGCACTTTAATTTCTCTGAAGTTGCTGTTTGATTCCCTCAGTGGCTGACATGAAACTGCACATTATTAATATTACTAGCTCTTGTAGCAGACTAAAGTTCACCTGCTAACACACTTGAAGATGCCCCGACAGGGTGAGCAGTCCTGCAGGGCAATTCCACAAGAGATCCCGTGGGGGTCAGCTCAGCCACGCTTCCAGCCAAATCAGAATGTGCAGCTTTACAGCATAGCCACTGATCTTGTAAGTGGTCTTCTTTCTTTTTAGGTAGTGTGTGCCCAGCTTTATGTTGTTCCAGCATTTAAAAGGCAGATAGTAGAGGAAGGGATGGTTGCAGATAAAACAGGTCAGGGCTGCAAGGTTCTGCAGGTCAGTTCCCAGCCTTGGAGCTTACCTGCAGTGTAAGCTGTTCCTTGTGAAAAGAAGGTGCTGTTCATCTTTGTTTCCTCTAGGAATACTGAATGAGTTTGTTCTGAATATCTAAAATGAAATATTGACTACATGTAACATCAGACCTCTTGAGCTTTATTTTCTGTTTTCTGAAGGCAGTTAAACCATGTTACATGTATGGAAGCTACTTGAATACCACGTACTTGCTAGTTTCAAAGTGTGGGATACACTTTGTAACTATCTCTGTAAGATTAGTTAATAGAGACTTCTGCAGCAATGAAGCTCAGGATACTTGAACGCTAATCCTGTCAGTCTTTTTCATGCTTTCTGTAGCCCAGGGCAATTAGTTTTACTTTTGTGTTTTAATTTCCTCATCTGCAAAAAGAACACTAGAAGCATTATTCCCATTAACTTTTTATTGCCATAATTAGTCTCTTCCATGATTTGCTCCTAATAGCAAAGCATTCTGCTCTTACATGTCTGGCTTCCTTGCTAAAAAATGCACATGTGGTAATCTTTTACTGATCCTAGGTGTTTATAATTTTTAACACTCGTATTTTTCACACACCTTGGATTTTGCAACTTCTAGTAACAACCACAAAATTATGTTTTAAGAATAATCTTTAAACATTGTGCAGCCTGCTTGCTTCTGCCTGGATGTCATGTTCTGCATGCAATTCTGATTTCAAGTTATGAAGTTGAAGCAACATACATATTAATAATATGCAGTTTCCTGCTAATTTTGTTCGGTTTGAAATGGTTTTAGAAAAAAAAGAGAATTGATAATCCTTAAACTTGAATTTTAAACATCATTGGCTGAAAATGTAACCTATTTTAAAATATTTTTATTATAGGCAAAATGCCAGCCCCTGAGCAGACCCCAATGGTGAAGGAGGAGGGGCTGCCACAGACAACACAGGAAGCTTCCACAGGCCCAGGTGTGGAACCAGAGACCACTGCCACTACCATTTTGGCTTCTGTAAAGGAACAGGTACATTCCTTGTTTTCAGAAATTCAGTATAGACTGTGAGTTAACCATTGTCTCTTATTGCATTGCTGGGAAAAAAAGTAATTGTTTCTAAACGTAATTGCTTCTATATTAGCATTAGTATAGTATGTTTTGTATAGCAGAATGTTAGAATCTGAATATAAAAGGTTCATTTTAATTGCACTGAACAGAGCATCATTATGGTATTCTGTTGGAATGTATGCACTGTTGTTGTAAATCAGACTTGATATGCAGGTTTATTGTCGAAAAAAGAAAAGCTAGTGTCAAACTGATGCAACATTCAGAACCAGTCTGTTCTGTGCCTTCTGCAAAGTTGTGAACCGTATTACAGAAATTTGTGCATAAAGATTTGGTATGATTAATTGTATTTTGTTAAAGAATGGGGTTTAAACTGAGTTTGGCTTCAGTTATCAATACCAAGGTATTTTAAATCTGCAACACATTCACAGACATGTGTCTCAGTCTCTATAAAGAGAATTGTGTTTGAAATCAATTTCAGCCTTAATTTGTAAAGATAGTTCGAGACAAAAAAATTTGCAGTTTTACAAAGAAACATTCTAACTAAAGATTGTGGGTTTGGTTTTGTGTTTTGTTTGTTTGTTTTTAAAGAACACAGAGACAGAAGCAACAGTTTGGCTTTCCTTGTCAGAACCGGAAATACTGATCATCTTGACTTAATATGTAAATGTAATATCTGAATTTCAGAATAAATCTGCTGTCTTGGTTTCGGAACTTCTTTTAAGATAAATCAGTATTTAATTCAAGATATTAACTATGAATGTGAACACTTGATATATATTAGTAATCGTGTTGCTTTATATTACTGTGGTTTTTTTTAAAGTGAGAACTAGATTATATCATCTTGGTATGAACAGATTTCATAGCCATAGAATCTTCATCCTTAAATAAAAATTTTCTGCAAGATGATGAAATTTGGGACATTATTTTTGTGCCTAAATGAATAATTTCAAAGGTATTTCAAGATGACAATATCAACCTTAATCGTTTCTTAGTGATATTAAAACTAATATTGAATCCTTCCCAGGCAAAGGATATTAATAATGCTAGAGGCTATCAAGATATGAGTACTCAGTTGAGTTACAATGTTCTTAAGTCATTTCTTGTTCTCTGAGACAGTAGTTTGCCTTATGTCATTGTAGCTTATCACAAATGTCAATTAGGACTCATTTACTTAAAATCACCACAAATGTACTTTAAGTTGGTTCATTCTATTTTGCAGTTTACAAAGCACATGTTTGTAATGTTAGCTCAGTTGGTGAGAAGTACTGCAATAAATGGTGGTGCTGTAATTGCTGGGGATCACCAGCCAGTAACCCTACTGCTGTGATTACTGCCTGAATTTCTTTTGTGCAGCTTTGATGTGATAGTGATTGCTTAAACTGAGCATACAATTGCAAGTGTATTGTTTATAGTAGGTAGATACAGAAGTATACAGTAGAAAGGTGCTTGTTAGAATTCCTTTTCCTACCTAAGAAATGTTTTTACTTTTTTATCGTGGAGAAAAAAAGATAATGGAATATTTCCTAATTTTAAAAACGAGGCTAAAATCTTTTCCCCTTTCCATTCATAAAAAGATTATGAAATATGTGCACCATTAAGTAACTTAAGTCTGATAAAAGTTAAAAATAAAATGAATGTTGTGTTTAATAGTGAAACACAAGCTTCAGGACTGTAGCCTAACTTTAATGTATAGACCCATTAGAATGAATACAAAGATGAAGATGGTGTAAATTGTACTTCACTCTCGAAAGTGATAATGTGAAAGAATTCAGAGCTGAGCTATTGCTTTCTGGTATTTTTTTCTGTTGCTAATAATTAGGGACACTGACATGTTCAACACCCTTCCTGTATGGCAGGAAGCCCAGAACAGAATATTTTCCAGTGCAATTATTTACTTTATTAAACTTGAACAGAAACTATTACGCTGTTTGCTGTGGCCTAACTTCCTTTTTTACAGGAATCTTTCTCTATTTGTAAAATAGAGTTGCCACGCCTTAACTTAGTTACTTCAGAAATGCTTAACTACAGTGGAAACACAAATCAGAAGAGCCTTTACTATTACCAGTTAGATTGTGCAAGATTTTATCTTACTGTAAACTTTTAAAATTACTACAGTAGCTCTGAATTAGATAAATTTATTGAATGACTTTGTTAAGCTTTTGACAGTAGTGACATAGATATGATTATATAAAAAGTTGCACCAGTTGGTCAATGAACCCTACAAGCCGCTTTAAATAGAACTCTACATTTATTTCTTTTTCCTAGTACCACAAGTCAGTTTAAAGCAACATTCTTTTACCAAACTAGAGGATGTCCTCTGAAATCTGAATGTTCTCTCGTGGAGACAAAATTCTCAAGAGAGCTGTGTCCCCTTGATCGTATTTTAGGGAAGAAACATTTCAGTTCACTTTTATTGTTACAAAATAATATGTGCAGAACAAGTGTAATCTGTGAAGACATTTAGATTAGTACAGTTTTATGCTTTTCTGAAAGCTTAAGTATTGTTTTAATGTGAAAACACATCCTTAGTTAGTATAAATAATGGCACTAACACCACAGCCACCACTGGCTTTCATTGGGGTAGAGGAGATAGTTCTTTAACCAGGTTGAGTTATTCTGTTTGCGGATATGTTACTGGATATACTTTTGGATTAAAATCAAGAGGAGGACTGACTCTTACTGATATAAGTTGTATCTCTAGTACAGGAATTCTTTTTTTGAATGCAGGGAAATCCTAAGACTAACTGTAAGAAAACAGGAACATGGTTTGGTCTTTTTTCTTCTTAGCGGATTTGAGTGTGTTGTAGTTTTGGGATTT
>JAOEHX010050660.1:26198-36958 GCA_025448015.1 Bolborhynchus lineola | reverse complement strand
ATTTACTGCTCTTGATTTAACTCTTACCTTTTTTTTTTCTTTTTTTTGACCCGTATTTGCACTGCACACTGCACGGAAGTCAATGGAGTTCAACCTTTTCAAGGGAAATCTTACCCGAAAGACTGGATGAGATGGATATGGCTGAAAGCTCACAGGAAGTGAGAACTCATGCAAGTTAGTGTAAGTCATTTCCTTGTTACAGAACTGTAAACCCTGATGCCTCATAACAATCCCTTCCTTTCACCTGCAAACTGGCATGGAACCTCTGTTCTTGAATCTGACCCAAATAAAAATCTCCTCCACTGAGGAAGTGAGAAATATGATGTGAATTACCACCGTAAACCAAAGGGAAATGTTCCTATTTAAAGTTTATTGTGTCCATTATTTCTATAGAGCATGAGTGTTTCCAGCAAATACCTGTAAGAATGCCAGCCCTTTTGTATTGCCTGCAATTAGCTTATCTCCAATTATATAAACAGATACATGATGACATTCTTCAGTAATAGAGGTATTATGGGGAAAATAAGGGTTGCTTTACTTTGAGTATAGGTCTTAGTAGAAAACAGATTAAAGCTTATGTGGATATATAAAATAATAGATAGGCTAATTCTATTGTCTGCCTCTCCTAAAATATTTTATTAGACGGAACATATTAATTATAATGAAAGAGAACCCCTGACTCTGTTGGCTTCTAATGAAAATTCCTTTGTACGATTACGGCAGAATTTCCCACCATTTTCTCTTCCTGATGAAATTAACTCCCTATGGTTGGTCACCAGGATAAGCTCATTTTAGCCAATCAGCTTGGGAGCTGCCATTTACCTCACAAAGGGAGAAAAAGGTATCTGCTGTCATAGCAACGAGTGACTTTGCTCTGATCATCTTTGGATCCTTTAGCATAATGAAAAACACTGGCTTGCTTTTTAGATGATTAATCTTTTCCCCTGTGAACCTACTTGAATACATTAGCAAAACAAGTATGAAAAATTTGTTTATCCCAAGACAATCATTAGAAAATTACCTGCAAGAGTAATTCTCATTAGGGCAGAGTCTGTGAATAGCAGACCATATGGTGAATGAAAGAGGCAAGAAGCAATAAAATCTCAAAGCTACAACAGGTTGCAAACTTTATTAGGTTTCAAACTGAAAGTTTAAATCAGTTAAACAACAAAAGTTGTGAAAAAGCTGTTTTCTTACTAAAATTCCAGATAGGTTATGATTGGAAGATTCAACAGACTATATAAGCAGGCCTGCAAATCCTTACCTGCTCAAAAAGTCCCTTTGCATATGGCCAGTCACAATAATTCTAGAGAGCCTGATCCCAACCCTACCCTGTAACTCTGGCAAATCTTATCAACTTTGACAGTGGTAAGCTTACAGCTGAAATTGTAGAACTGGATTCTTATCTTACACTAGCATGAATTCAGATATTATTACTTTGATATTTAAATTGTATTATATATAAAATTAAAATTACAATTACATACAACTTTTGAGAACTAAAGCCAGAAGAAAATGTAAGAGCAACTTAAAATTTCATATTATACTGCCTGACTTTTTTGGTATTCAGAAATTTCTTATTTTAGCTATGTAAATGATGAGTAGAAAAGTGAGATCATTGGAAGTACTGAGGTAGTTTAATTATCTCATACCCACCACAAGTCCCAGCAGAACATACTTGGAATTCATACTATGTAGAGCTAAAATGACTCTTCCAATTTCAAGAAATCATTAGAAAAAGAAGGAGAAAGTGATAAAAATTTCTACAAGATGTCTTCAGCTTGGTTTTGAGAGCAAAAACTGACATGATTCTGTGGAGCCTGCAAAAGTACACTGCAGCAGGACTGTTTGTACCAAAGGTTATGGCTCTAAATGTGCCTGTGTAAGCAGATGGATTTCTCACCTTAGCAAAAGCTTCTCTTCCAAAGAAGAACTGGATTGTTTGGATATCTCTGTAGTCACAAGTCTACAAAAGCCAATGGTCTTCCTCTTACATTTAGAAACAGAGAATTCCTTGTTAAAAGCTGTCAATCAGTAGTCTCCTCTGTTATCACACTGTCTTTATCACAGAGGACTAAAATGCTTTCATTCTAACTCTTTTTAAAATATCTGTAATGCTGTAACATTCTGGAATAGAAGAGTACTGAGTCTAATCACAGATAAGCCAGTCCAACCATTTAACCTCACTCCCATCATTCATTGTCTTCCAGGCCTAAGGTTACATGATAACAACAGAAGTGCAAAAGGCCATCCCCTTCTGTAGCGCATTCATTTGAACCTAACAAAAACAGATTTCAAATTGATGCTTCAAAACTAGCCAGTTGTATCGATTACTATGAAGTTCTACCAGTTGTTATTAATGGTTTGCTAGTTACAGTTTCAGAGGCATATGATACTGAGTTTGGGATTTTTTTGTTTTTGCCTTCACTGGTGAACACTTACCCTATTTAAACTGTATCTCCTCCCTCAGATGGACTTCTAAGAGCTATCAGAGACACTACCTAGGTAAGAAAGCACAGACTATTGGTGTTCTAGAAAGGTTCACTTTCTTGGAAGACAGTGATGATTCCTGGCTCTAAAAACTGGATTTGCACTTCTAGGATCAAGTATATATTTACTGTTCGAACAGGAAACACTTAATTTTCTCTCTGACAGAGCATAGGAATTTCTGCAACACTGGTTCCCGAAGAGAAACACTTCCTTATAGCTGCAGACATATCAGCAGGTTCCTAGTGGAGAAAATTAAATGGATCTAAATTTAAAAAGCTGTGATGACAACGTGCAATTTCTAAACTTTAATTCCCCATCCACAGTTGCCTTTTTACCTTTGCATGAATCCAGATCAAATCCATCAGCTTTTCAAATGCCTTCTTCTCAACAGAAAGCTCTCCCTTTCAAATTAAATTTATTGGATTTCCCAGGTTCTGGTTTTCCTCTATTTATTTATACCCTCAAATAGAAGCTGGGACAAGGATGACATTTTCCACTATGAATGAATCTAGGAAAAAAGAAAACTCCCTAGCTATTTACAGCATTGTTTGTTACAGATCAGGTTTTAAGAAAATCTCTCTTCAGGCTATTCCATGGAAGTACCCTCAGATTAATCATAAAAGTAAATGTCCAAATATTGAGGAAAACCAGCAGAACATTCTCTGCATTTCCAGATTCTTGGGATTTGAGTTCTACTTTGTAACTACCTTTTTCTAGGGATTACCCTAAATCTCTGATCATTTTGTATAAAGTTTGAGTTGCAAGTCTACAGGGAACAGTATCCAGACTGAACCTCCTTGATCTAAGATCTAGTTGGCAAGCAGGCCAAATCTACTTCCAGGTACATCAAGATCAAAATAAACATGATTAGCATATTCCAAAATCCATTTTATTGAGCTGAGCCTTAAGTATTTAGCATTAATTTTTTCCGGGGTCCTTAATAGAACATTACCATCAATGTCAGCCACTGAAAGCGAAGTAATAACAGATGCAGTAGCATCTCCAAGGTGACTTCAGGTTTTCATCTATATAAACTAATTAATCCTCACTTTATGGTTCTGTTCTATCATCTTTCCTCCTTTACTACCTGCAGTTGCACGGTGAAACAACTGGAAGCTTTAGCCCTCTGGTATTATTCCCTAGTACAGGAATGCACAGATTTAAAAGCACACATCCTTTAAAATGTTTATTCATGGTCATTTCTTATATTCCTACTGTGTTAATTTAGCAGTGACAAGAAAATTCAGTGGGTTTGATGAAGAGCTTTTTGTATACCCTTAATCTACTTCATACCAATCAGGAGATATGAAAAATGTTCTCTAACAATTAAAACTCCTTAGATCCATGTTGTGCATTAAATGGTAACTATGTAATTAAAAGGAACAAATTTAAAATCTGACAACAATTGGTGCATCTCTAGCATGTAAAATGATTCAATTATTAATAATTCATGCTCAAAACTCCATATGTGGGCAATGAAGCAGGAGAGATGAAAACGAAGTCTGATCCATGACTAACCTTACATCTGTACAGAGCCTGACTAAACAGAGTTACAGCAGTATGTTTTCTACAACATTTACCCAAATACAGTAGGAAATTGTCACACAATATGTATTTGCAGTGACACTCAACAGTTAGCATGGAGGTGGGGAAAAGCCGTGTTAATATACAAGAATCCAGACATGCATATGGTTTCATACAAAGTCCAACTGAATCAGAGTACTGAGTGGGCTAGATGCTTCAAAGATTTTAATTACATATGAGTTAAAGCCAAATTTGCTTTAAAAATATCAGAGGATCCAGTCCAACCTTTATGATTTTGGGGCTGGTTCAAGCAAAACTCAGGAAAGTTCTCTCTAGTATTGTGTGGTCAAAATTTAATGAGAAACAGTCATCCTTCTGAGATGCTAGGCTACATTTAAAATAGTAATTAGATGATTCATGTTGTCTTTTAGCTCACTTATCCCATCCAGCAATGTATTCTGAATGTTATTAGATCTGCTCCCATGAATTTAGTCTGAACTAGAAATTTACACAAGCAACTCACCATACCATACGTGTCTTTATATCAATTCAGTCCAAAATTCAAACTTTTTGAGATTTCATCTGTTAACATACAATTACTTAATTCTAGATCTAAGTTTTTACCTTGTGTGTCCGCCCCCCCCCCTTTTTTTTTTTTTTTCCCCTTTTTTCTTCTTTTAATGTCAGCTTTCTTTCCATAGCTTTCTTGGCAAATTTGCTACTGCAATAAGCTGCATATAAAACCAATGGCAATGACATTTAGCTGCAAAGCCATTTTTCAAGCCCAAGCCAATGAAGCTGCACATCATTTGCTAATGTCCTCTTAAGTCAAGGAGCTGCAAGAGAAGACTGAGGGACACAGAAAAAGTAGAGCTGCTAACCCCTCATGACAGCTATAATGATTTGTAATGCTACCATGTTGCTGCATGTAACTGCCAGAAAAGAGGGTGTAGTCTAGGAGACCTCCCAGTATAGAAATAAGCACAAGACATTCTTAGAAATTCAGCACACTAAAAGGCATATGCAGTGCTATAACTTTTATTAAGGGCCTCAGCCATTTAAAAAATAGCCCAAAATATATTTATGAAGGGTAAGGCTAGAGCATACCCATAATTCTACCGTTAAAACATATACTTGATTTATGTGCATTAAAAGAGATTACAAGGTTAGTGCTCTAAACATGCTCAACAATTTTAAAAAAAGAGTGTCATAAATAGATTTGTTTACTCCTGCAACCTTTTTGATGTCCTGGTTCCAATCACTGTTCCATATGTGGAGGGATGAGAGAAGAGACATGTTTATTCTGTGGCTGATTTATTACAAAATCAAGACCATTCAGTATCTAATTCCGCCCCTCCTTAAATACATTGTTGCTGTTCTCTCTTGCACAATTTACTACCACATGTAAAGGTCAAGTCCACTGGTAAAGTAATTCATATGGTTATCCAAATCCTATCCAAGCTATAAATTAATTTGACATAAACTGCCTGAAGCATTTCTTCTATTTCTAGTGTTATACGCAGGCAAGTCTAGCCTGGTGTAGTGATAATTAAAGTAAAAACTGCATACCTGTCCCCCAAGAGCACACACCAAACAGGAAACCAATTAGTTCCAGGATGATACCTGCTGAGGGACACACAGCAATGATCTCTAGCAAATGCTGGCTTTGGGCTTTCAATGGAAAACGTAAGTACACTTTACTTCACAATTGCCACCTGTATCACAATCACAGAGAAAGAAGTACCAAAGGAGGGAAAAAAAGACATAAAATTTCATCAGAATCCTGATGTTCCTGATTTTACATATAGCAACCAGAAGAGCTGCAGGCTGGTCTCCTAATGCTCTGAAAATTAAGATTTGCATAAATCACAGGCAAACATACTGTTTTCCAGAACTTGCTGTTTTCTTAAAAATCTGTTAAATTTCTGAAAAAGCCCGTGGTGGAGCATGATGCATGCTCTGCAAATGGGCTTTACTCTTTGCAGCCAGAATGAGTTTATTTATTTTGAAACCACAGACTGATCATCAGCGTTGCCCTCAAGAATAGTCAAAGGAGATTAAACCTTACTGGATTCTTTCCTTTTGTGATACAGTAATAGTTTGATTAGAAAACTAATACCATAAATGAACTGGAACAACTCACCCTGCAGACTACACTGGAAACATGTTAGTATAGACCTGCTGAAGAATCATCCCACCACGAAGAAGTCTCCTCGGAAACTGCTCCTGATGGTCTGAAATAAAAAGCAAACACTCACTGAAAAAACCTAGCTTCATAGAGGTACCAGGAAAGGTGATGAGAGGTGAGGATTTTGACCCCAAAATTAACTGTCTGAAGAGGGAATGGTCAAGTGTGTTATGTTGTACAAGTAGTTTCAGGAGCCCAGGGTAGACCTGGAAAGAAGAATGTACATTAAAGAAGCTAAGAGAAAATTCAGAACCTGAGATTTGTCATCTATCCCTAAATTGTTATTTCCTTCACTGGGACTCTGCGGATTAACTAGCATCCTCAGTGCAATTTAACATGTGAAAACATATTTTACCCAATATGGCTCAAACTCTGCTCTAAGCCTGGACATTTACAACACCTGCTAACAGTCGCCTGTTCTCACACACTTTTAGAACATCTTTCATTTTTGATTAGCATTACAAACAGCTACTTTTTGCTGTCCTCTCTTTCTCCTCCAAAGTCTTTCATAAAACCTGTCGACTGATTTATTCAAGCACTTATCTTTTAACTTGCTGTCACTAGGCAGGTGCACACCTGCAACAACTCTTGTAGCTGAGCACATTTAACAGCTCTTTTAGGGGCCCATCCTTGCAAGACATTGAGCCATACAGAAATTAGTGCCCTAAACACACACTGAAGGCAACAATTTAGGGCTCTCTATCTCACAGGCAGTGCTCAGTGCCTTAGGCATCAGTTTCTTCCCTGTTAAGAAGATTGTAAAAGGACCATCCCATCTAACTATTTAATGTTATTTTAATAGGCTACATTACATGAACTTGATACAGTAATGGTTATCTGACTCAAAAGCTCCATTTGCTCTAAAGACTTCAATCACAGAAGTAGGTAAAAGTAAATCCATATAACCCAACAGATAAGAGAGTTGGACAACGTCAGTGTCCAGGACTGGGTGATCTTGTCTGCATATTCTGAATTCACTTGACCACACCTGCACTCAGATATTTTTTGTTGACATTTTACTGTCAAGAGACTGGAGATGAAGGGAGAATAAAAATGAAGAGCAAACTCAGAGGGAGATTTTTTTATTTATTTCAAGTCACCAAGACAGTAAAGAATATCCTAGAGGTAATTCATATAAAGGAAGAAGGTTGCAGAACACTTCTCTGGCTGCCATTCTACAGTACTCTATCACAGGCTGGCCTTTTATAGGAGGTAAATTTTGATGCTCTGGGGGAGCAGGTAGGACAACAGCCATAGATTACATAGCCACGTATGAACTTCATTACTTCGGATATAGCAGAAGCTAATAAAGACATTTGTTTACAGAGATCAGTCTAGCAGCAGGTGAACCACAGAGGATCTCAGAAATATCTACACACAGTCCCTCTTCTGTGCAAAAACAAGCACATTGCAAAGAAGAAAACACCTTAATAGAATATGAAAGGAAAGTTTAAGCTGTTTCAGTCCATCTCCAGGGTGTTTTCAGCTAGTTCTCCTACAGAAAATTATCCAGATCTCTGCATCTAAACTCTGTATTAATGCTTTCTGGGAGATGACAGAAGTCTTTATTAGAAAAAATTGAATGCAGTCTCAATAGTTTCAAAGACAGAAGATTATGTTGTGAGCTTTATAATGCTTCCTTCAAATTCCAGCTCAATATCATACATGTATGTCCTACAAGTACAGCCCAACAACTTGTTTAAAATATCCAGGCTAAATTAAAAATCTTTATGTAGGGAAGCATTTACTATAATTTTCAAGAGAAGTTACAAGATCACACCCAAACACACACATGCACACAGCATAACCAACATTATGGGTAAAATTAACCATCAGCTCCTGTAATGTAAATTCCTTTGAATTCAAACAGCAAGACTGTCTTCATAAAATCTGAAACCCTAAAGTATTAAGAAACCTCAATAAAGTTTGTGAGTATAATTTTTTAAACTTAAACCATTAAATCTAATCACATCAAAACAAAACAAAGGATTCAAGTAACTTGAGTAGGAAGAAATTCAAACCAGCAATAAGTTCAAGGCTTTTCTGTTGTTTTTTTTTTTTTTTTTTAATTCATGTGGGATCACAACTACCTTCTCACTTTTTTATTTGTTGACTGATAGATCAGAAAAAATGTCCTTGGCAAACATCTGCTCATCTAGCTAGGCTGCTGCTAAACATCTAATGCCCTCAATAATGTGTGTTGAAATGTCTTGTTTTCAAGCAGACTCATAAATTAGCTCCCAGAGCAGTATTAGATGCTTCACTTTTGGAGCTTATTCAGTAGGATAAGCTACTGACAAGCTTATCAAGCAAGGATACTTTTTTTAATAGAAAACCATAAGCAACCAATTCTCCCACTTCATATGAGCCATGAAGCCATCAGCAGATGATTCTGAGTTAGAATTAACTGACAGCCCCCTCTGTGGAAGACCATCAGGTAGTTCTGTGTCTGAGTGCATTTATGTTTTAGCCATAGTGTACCTGTTTGAAGCTGCTAGCAGGCCAGAGAAGGGGCAGCTCTGGGCTTACATCCAGCTGCTTTTCAAGATCTCAGCTTCAGAAGGTGCCATCAAGCTTTGGTCAAAAGAGATTATACTGGCACATTCACCACAGCCAGCTTTGGGAAACAGCTGCATACCCAGGATAAGGTAATTTTTCAGGCGTCCTAAGGACCAGCACTTTTAAATGGAGGGGACCATGAGGTTTGACGTCTTTGTTACTTGCTTCAGGGAAGAAAGGAGGTTCCCAACCTCGTCATTTCATTTATGGATAATGACACCCAACATTTAGGACCAGATGTTTTTAAACATATCCTGTGCTGAAAAGATGAAGGCTATTAATTTAACGAGACTCATACCTCACATAAATCCTGTAACAACAAGCATGATGAAAACTAACTTCTTATAAGTGACAGATATATCAGTGACATGCCACAGGAGGTTAGCTGTATCAAAGGCTGAAACACATGGGAATAACAACTACCTGGACTAGCCACAAAGAAATCCATAGCAGACTATGCCATGTGATGATTTCATTCCATCATTTTGAGGATTAAGTGAGGACAGGCCTCTGAACCAGACCTGAGGCCCCAGTTATGGCCTGCAGGGAGGGTAGCCTGGCTACCAGTGGGCCTTTCCCTTCCTCCAGGGAGCATTTCTGCCCTGGTCCTATTGAAGCTTTCTCACAATAGATGCCTCACTGCAAAACTATACAGGATTCACCCAAAACCTGGAAGTTCTCTGTCAGATGGAGGGGCTGTTTTAGGTTAGAGCAAGAAGCTGGGGGCTGCTTCTACCTCAGGGCCAACACACAACAGTGCCCAGGGATGCCAGTTCCCGCCAGACCTGGCCCCACAAGTGCCTTACATCCCCTTCCTTTCCTTCTCACAGCAATGCCGCAAAACTGGATTTATTTCAGCTTGCTATTTAAGGAACAGTGTTTCAAGAAAAGGGGATCTTGTTCAGTCATTTACTCAGAGCAGGGCTTCCCCTCTTCCTAGCCTTGATTGACATTGGATCTGTTCCAGACCATAAAGAGTGAAACCTATGAGCCTCCAGCCTCAGGGCCAGATTTATAGGCAGAAAGAGAATTCTGTGATCTTTTTCCATGTATTTGTTGTTACAGTTGAAATAGGCCTCTTATTCTCAATCTGGAGACACTTTTATTGTTCACCTTTTCTCGTATGTCCTTAGGCACACAGTCACAGCAGAGTAAGCCAGGCCCAGGACTCAGTGCAAAGTATCACTCATATTGAAAGCTTTCTCCTCTCTGGATTCCCACAGGAAGGACAGACAGACATATCTTCCCTGGTATAAATCAGTCTGGCACCAGCAGCTGAAGATCTGGATCAGGTTTTTTTATAAACCACAGTTAACAGTTTCAGAAAAAACACAGTTTTAAAAATTTCCCACATCAAATGAGATAAAATAAAGGTAGACAATAAATCTTCTAGAAAAAGTCACAAATTCACCAGCACATACCTCCTACCTGTTACAGAGTTTTCCTTTATTTTAAATGGATTTCAAGTTGAACAAGGTGTATAGCAAAGCTGCCCTTGCTCCTTGGTAAGATAACCTCCCTTTAGATAATTACCTTTACTACTCCTTAGTATATGGAGATTTTGTTGTTCTCTATTACTTCACTTTGGCCAGCTACCACACAAGACACTTTTTCACACTGAAAACACAGATACACGTTTACTACTCAAAAAGCTATGACAGTCACAGTTTACGAACTAGGCTGAAATAACAATGACACAGACAAGGCCTTTTTAATCTGCACTGAAAAGGGTTAAGGATGCTCAAATCATAGAATCATAGAATAGTTAGGGTTGGAAAGGACCTTAACACCATCTAGTTCCAACCACCCTGCCATGGGCAGGGACACCTCACACTAAACGATGTCACCCAAGTGACCCCATTCCAGTACCTCACCACCCTTACAGTAAAGAATTTCTTCCTCATATCCGATCTAAACTTCCATGTTTGTTTTAACCTGTTACCCCTTGTCCTATCACTACAGTCCCTAAGGAAGAGTCCCTCCCCCGCATTCTTATAGG
>JAOEHX010050660.1:0-21219 GCA_025448015.1 Bolborhynchus lineola | reverse complement strand
AGAACTGCACACAATACTCCAAGCGAGGTCTCACAAGAGCAGAGTAGAGGGGCAGGATCACCTCCCTCGACCTGCTGATCACGCTCCTTCTGATGCAGCCCAGGATACATAAATGTTTACAGCCTGAAACCTGACATTAGAGTGGTAATGCTGAAGATTTGTTTTCGTGAGTTAGCTGTGACACTGGCACGGAAGGTGAGGATAAGGATTTCCTTACAATGTTTCAACAGCAACTGATGCAATCAAGTAAATAATGTTGAGATTTTCTTCGGGAAAGGAAAGCTCAAACAGCAGGAAGCATGAGGCACACCACTACAGGCAGGAGGTTATAGTAGAAGATTCTGCTTAAACGAGTCAAACAAGAGAGCATCAAGTTCAAGAACAACAAAAAAAAATACTGCCTAAAAAAAATTTTTTTCACAAAAACACACACACATACACACACACACACACACACACAAAGTTTTCTCTCAATTTCATCACCAGTGAAGTTCCAAGCTTCTGTTCAATTTTCTGCATTTGAAAACAAAGCAACATTTTAAGAAATACTGGCATCTGTTTCTGGAATAATTCATGCAGAGATTTCTTTGAAATTTAAGTAGATTTTCCTGAAACATGTACAGGTGTGAGGAGCCCAGTTGCTTCAGGATTAGCTGTTCCTCAGAAACTTTAGCAATGATATGAAATTTGAAGCTGCTCTTGAACTTTTCTACTAATTCAGTAATTACTGCTGTGCCTGAAATTGGCCTCTCTCCTGTAATTACTCAGCATGTATTTTCAATCAAAGAGGTTAACACCTGAATTTAGATTCCAGTTAACACCCAAAGTGGACTTTCTGTTTAAAGCTTAATAAATTAGGGACTTTTCTCAGCATAATATTTCACTAGTCCACACAGACAAACACACAAGTACACACTCCAGATGTCTGAAGATCTGAAACAGAGCATGGTCAAGCCACGATCAACTCACCAGCTTTGTGCAATATAGGGATTCCACAAATCACCTGGGGTCAAGAAGCTTGCATGTGAGCACATGGGAACATTTCTTGCTTCCTCCCTGACTACTATGAAGGCTTTTCACTGATGCAATTTAAGAGAGGTGGCACTTTGCTCAGTTTCAGCACTAAGAAATATATATTTTAAAAAAATTCATACACTTGTACAACTGGAAACGACATTTTTTAAAAGTGTCTTCAAACTCACATGAAGGTGTGTAGTCATCCTTAAAAAAAAAAAAAAAAAAAACAAAACCAAAACCAAAAACCCAGACAAGAAGCACATTGTTTTAACCACCTGTTTTAAAATGAGTTTCCTGATAGAGATGGACAGGGGCAGGGGCAAAGGGCAGAAGTGAACAAGGTTGTGTTAGAGATGTGATAGTAAAAACAATAAAAAATAAAAAAAAATAAAACAAATTATTAGCTCTTAGGATAAAGGAATGTAATAATATACAGAGGATTGCTCTCTTCCAACTGTCATTCTGAGTGAAACCCTGTGACCCCAGTTCTTTCCCTAAAGCATCTCTGTAATGAATTCTAGACAGCTAATCTTGAAACATGTAAGGAAGCAAAACTAGCAGGCATTTTTGCTTGAGGAACGACTGAATTAACAACTAACAATGGTCAAATTGCCTGTGTGTTCTCTACTGAATGATATTGTTTCAAAAGCCTGATTGCAAAGATATGTCATTGTGCTGTACAAGGCTCTTCACAACAGCAATAAAAAAAATTAAAAAAAAAAAAAAAAAAAGATGCTGCTTGT
Organism: Bolborhynchus lineola; assembly: GCA_025448015.1. Classification (NCBI taxonomy): domain Eukaryota; kingdom Metazoa; phylum Chordata; class Aves; order Psittaciformes; family Psittacidae; genus Bolborhynchus; species Bolborhynchus lineola. The sequence goes on along the minus strand of JAOEHX010050660.1, from coordinate 19,459 downwards.
AAGGCTACCACCTTTGGCTAAGGAAATCTTTGAGTCCAAAACTCCTGAAGCTGAAAGAATTTCTGGAGCAGCATTGCCATATACTTGCATTGTTCTGATACACCTCCCCAGGCACCTTCCATTGACCACTGTTAGATACAGAACACACATCTTGATAGACCTTTGCTCTAACCTGCTATGGCCGTTTTTATGTTCTCATATGTCCTCTGTTGCATTTTTTATTATTTTCCTTGAAAAGTATGTTAGCTTCCATGGAAACAATTATGCCATTGACATGTATGAGTTTAGTAATGTCCTCAAGAAACATTTATAGTCAGTTCACAGAGGGCAATATGTCCTTATGAATATGTGTGTTTATCAATGGAGCTGTTAAGGCAACAAAAATAAGCTCAGAGGTTTTCAGAAGTGATAGGAAATGACCATATTTTCACCAAAGTCCCTTGTTTCAAGCCCTACAGCAAAATTTTTTCCCTTTTGAAAATTTGGCTGCAGCTGTGAGTGCTAAGCCTTTGAGAATAGGATGGAAAATGCTCTGAAGTGCATAAAATGTATAACATGTATAACCTGCTATGGGAAATGTTGTCATAAACAATAAGCTCTTGGCCCCAACTCTGCTGCACACACTATATCCCAGAGGCCTTACTATAAACATACTCTTATAACCCAGTGCTAGAACTCCTACTATACAAAAAGAGCTAAAGAAGTGCAAGAGAGGGAAAGAAATTAAGACATTCATATAACCATTCTTTTGACCACAGAACAAACCACAAGGAAATATGACATTATACTCACTATGTTTACCAGCCCACATTTAGACACACACACACAAAAAAAAAAAAAAAAAACCCACACCTTATCACAATATAAAAATATTTTCACTTTTAACCCAGTAATCAAGATAGTCCTTTTCAGATAAATAGGAGCCTTGAGAGCCAGTCTGTGAATGCTTCTTCCTTACATGAAACAAAAAGGATGCAGAAAGAGTTATTCGTTTTGTAGCCCACACTGTAGCTTCAAGACCATCTCTGTATGCTGGTTGGTGGATGTGCACAATTCACGCAACTGCACAAAAGCGTGATGATGCAAAGGGGTCATGGCTCTGTGGAGCACTAGGTGGAGAGCAGCCACACAAGGCCATGTCGAGCTTCACCCAGGGTATGTGTGAACTGCACTGCCCCCTGCTCTGGGCTGCATCTTAATGCAGCTGAAACGTAAGGTGAAGGGTGGCTTCAAAGGCTTATGACACTGCTAAGCTGATATCCTGATCTCAATGCACAGGGCCCAGCACTCAGTTGCCCTGTTTCTTCTGTGCAACCAAATCCACCCGTGACAGGAAACTGGTTGATAGCTCCCTGCCTCATAGAGCCCTAGAAGATGTCAGAATTTTTAGCAGCATTTTGAAAAGGTATAGAGAGAATTAATGTGGAAAACCAAGGTAGCAAACTGTTCTAAGACAGCTGATGCAGTGGTAGTAGGAGATCCAATTTAAATTTGTTTTAGTATTAACTGCCAGAAAAGGATGAGTTCAGTTTATGAACTAGGAGCACAGTGCAGTCAAAAGTTACAAGCTTGAGTTGTTGCCACAGAGTAGCTGAAAGGCTTTTCTTTTGAAAAGATTAAACTTCAAAGAATTGCAGAATAAGATACGCAAGAAGTGGCATGTACTTTTGCTTGATAATGTTTGATTTTCACCCACCCCCTTCCCAGCTCCATCACACTGTAAATTTTTAACACTGAAGTTGCAACTAAGTAGCTGTGTTATAAGATAAATTCCTTGGAGTATGAAAGACTTTGACCAAAAATATAGGGCTGCATAGAATGGATTGAAAGAAGTATGAATAGCAGAAAACATTAATAAGCATAGAAGACCATGCTTTTGCATACTTCTTGACCAAAGAAAGTGAATACAAAGAGATCAGTGTGTGTCCGTCTGTGATGACATTTGCCTTGCAGAAAATACATGATGCAACATTGAAGTCAGACTATGGTGTTGTATAGGACCACTGCTTCTGTGGTAGTAAGGGTCTTAATTCTCACTGAAATCAAAATGAGAGCGGGTCATATTTCATAACTGGGACTTACATTCTTAGGGATAAATAAAAGCCTAATGCAAGAAAGGGAAACTGAGGTTTAGCCACTGAGGACTGAACTGCAAGAGAGAAGGTAATGGAAATGTTCCCTCTTGTTAGGGCTTGTTTTTGTTTAAACACATTTCTTTGGCAATAAGAGCAATTCTCTGCCCAAATCAGTGGGCTGTGTGGCCAAAGAAAACCAAAGTAAAGAAAACTACACAACAACTTCAGTCGGGAAACTGGGGCAGGCCTTTCCCAAGACATGGCTAGTTTAAGAGCTGAAAGTGTATTTCCCCTTTCGTTTGTCCATATCTAATGAACTAAAGGATTTCTGTGACTTAACTCTGTAGGGAGACAGAGCTCCAAAATAGGAGCTGGAAATAGGACAGCTAGAAAAGAAATTGTATCTCCTTTTAAGATAACTGCCACTAATAATCTTACCATGATCAATCCATATATTCATGTAATAGAAGTAGCAATATATTTACCATACCAGGGAGCTTTAAAAGACTTACATTTGGGTTGTTATCACCCTCACCTCCCCCTTCACTCTGAATGGTCCTAAGATTTCTGTTTTAGGAAGAATTTTTTTTTTATTGTGGATCAAGAGGCAGCAATTCCAAATATAGCAAATGAGACACAAATCCTGAAAATATTTAAATAATGCACAACATTGATTGGGGCTGTAAAAAGCAACATCCTTGCACTTGTCACTAAGATCAAGCATCCATATGCGAGTCAACAGTGCTGTAATTCTAAAATCTCTCATGGACCAAGACTGTGCTGGCTGAGCAGCCCTTTCTCTCTTAACAACTAAGTTCCTTGGGAACAACAAAATTCCCACAACAGCCAAGGAGTAACCACACAACAGGTAGTTTGGCAACTGAGACATAGCATGGAACATCTCTCCTGAAGTCAGTCTTGAGTCTATTGCAAAATTCCTCTGAACGCTTAGCTTTTCCCTGAGCAACAAGTATACTAATTTAAAAATTAATAGCAACAATTTGCTCAGTAACTTTGGGACAGGGAGGGAGCTACCTATACAGCAAGAATGAGCTTCTCATTTTAATTTTTGTGAAGGATTCATCTGCCACAATCCATGAGTGTATGGCATAAAGCCCTGAGTAAGCAAATGACTTCAAATTATCCGGTGGCAATTATGAACGAGAGAATGCACGCTGGAGGTGGAATGAAAGAAAAGAGAGATTAATGTGAAATATAAGGTTATAATTAGACATAGGTATCTGTTTTCTACCTGCTTTCGCCCACAGGGAATTTGGAAAAATAAATACTCTTATTTAATAAAATTCTCAACGCCAACAAAAAAGCAGGGCAACTTTTTAAAAGCGATGACAACATATGCCAGGCCAGACAGGCTGTGTTGCAATGGGTTTACATTTCAACATGGAACGGGTTATAAGAGAACACAGCCTGCTATAGCATGTTTTGGCAAAATCAGAATGAAGAAAACTTAAAAAAAAAAAAAAAAGAAAAAAAGAAAAAAATAATCATACAAAAGGGAAGCAAAATAAACAATGCAATGCTCCTGTAGTAGAACAATCTGCAAAAGCTCCTATGCATGAAGGAGTGACAGTTCCTACGAGATGGTCAAAATATTTTAAGATGAGGGGGAAAAATCATCTGAAGATGGGAAGCAAACAAGTCAGGCATCCCTGAAGGCAGGTCTAAATGCCAGAACAGAACAACTCATTCTGGTAGGCAAGACTGAACACTGATTTTTCCAAGCGGTCCTCTCACTTTGTTCGCAGTACTACCAACTACATCAGATAAGGCAACCTCTGACACCCCCTGACAGATGCAGTAGAGTTTTAAGCATTCTTCTCAATTAAAGCTTCCCCTGAAAATTCCAATCCTTACTCTCTATAACATATTTTTTCACTTTAAATATACTTTTTGTGCGGCTCTGGAGAAGTTGGTGGAATTTTTTTTGGAGCAAGAGCTCGATTTTTTTTTTTTTTAATTCAGATAAATGTATAACTTTCTCTACACAAACAATTCCCATGAGCATCACTCAGCTCTGAGATGCTTTCAGGTTCAAGAGATCTCTAAAAACTCTAAAGCAAATTCCCTTCATTAATCTTCCAGAAACCTAGGTTGGGACTCTACTGAGCAAATGCTTCAAGAGTAAAATATCAGTTCACATAAGCCAAATCAAGATTTGATACTGGACCACCAAATACGCCAGGGGTTTTGGAATTTATATCTGTAACTGCAATATAAAATTAATTTCTTAGTCCTAGCTGGAGTAACACAAACCTGCTAGAACTGGACATTAACTGGGCTTTGTATTTCAGTCCCATTTGATGTGGACCTGTGTGCTTTACATTTCTTTTTATTTTAGTAGGTTGCGGCATTTTATGGTTCCAGCAAAATATCTTGTGTGTAGATGGCCTGTTGCCTCTTTGAAACAATAGAAGTCTACTGCTTATCTGCAAAGGCTTCAAAGGCTTCTCTTTCTATCCCTAAGCATCAGCACTGACTCCTAAGGCTCAGGCATCCATTCTCCCCCAAAAAATGAATACTCTTTATTCATCTGTTTAAGAATACAATACAGTGAAGTCACACACAGATGTCAGCTCTGTAAAATAGCATCAGATGTCTATGACATCTAGGCAGTCTATTTTCCTGCACTGGGCCTGTCACTTCAAAAGCATTTTCTGCAACTACATTAAAGCCCCTGGGAAATTTCTGGTCCTTACAACCCTTCATATTTCTTCTGCCAAACCAGAGGTGCATTGCTTCTCCACGCACATGTTCACATCTTTGCTCCTTCTCTTCTGCTTGCTGTTTTCTCCCTGACTAATTTTCTCCAAGTTTGCTGGCCTAGCAGTTGGAAACAACATTATATGCTATAAGCATTTAAGATTTAACATCTAAGGAAGATATTCATCCCCCTACAACAAAAAAAGTTTGAGAGGTTTCAACTCCCACCTATTCCTTTCTGCTCTTTCCATCATCTACACCAACAGAAATATTTGTGGGGCTGCAGTGTTTGCACCTGTAGCACATCCCTGAGCAGTTGTGATGTGCTGACTTTCAGGCATTGATGAGTAGGAAGAAGAGGTGGGGTTCAGAATTCCCCAAGCAAACATAGCTACCAAAGGCAACATGATGTAAAACTGTGGACTAACTGCCTGCCAGGAGGCCTTTCACTGAGTTTAGATGAGTAAGAATCTCAGGATCTGGCCAGACTTCAGGGTTCTAAGCATAAAGAGGTTTTCTTTAATGGTGCTGTTTCTGAGAAATAAACAATTGTCTGTCACTCATTACTGCACACAGGTCCCGCATCTCTCTGAAATGCTGAAAAACAGCATCTTACAAATAAGGAAAATAAGTTCTTAAGCAATTGGAAAATGATTATAAAATTATGTTCTGTTCGGGTTCCATTAGTCACAAGGAAGATGGAATAGATCCAAGCTTTAAAAGTGAATTACTCATAGAAAATTATGTCTGCTGAGAGTCACTTCTCCTTTAGGGTTCAATATCTATAGTGCAAGATTTTCAGAGGAAGAGATGAAGAAGGGTATTATGCTAAAGCATAAGTACAGGAGCCAGGTTTGGGTTCTGTTCCAGCCAGCAGTGGTGAGCAAGTTGCAACTGGCATTAAGTCTGAGCTGGTATAGAGAGTCACAAACTCACTGATGCTAGCAAAGCTAAGTAGATTTGCAGCAATGCAGAAACCAGCTCCTATCTCTTCTTACAGTAAGTGTGCAAGAACTAAAGTCAGTCATACAGCTTACATGTTCCAAATCCAGTAGTCCCACCATAGTAGTAGTCTGTCACACTTGCAAACAGGATGTGTACATTTTAAACTAAACCCAAGCTCTCTTCTGCCAAGACTACTCCTGATGGACTATTTTCAGGCCAACCTCTGTAGCATCCATATGCTCCATGTCCTTAGTAAGATAAGAGTGGTTTCCAATACATTTTCAGGTCTTTGTGGGCTGCTTTTAGACTCTATCTTGTAGCAGACTTTTCATATTATTTCTGATGCAGCTTAAATTCCAGTTGAAGTTCTCTGGTTATCTTTGCTGCTTGTACACTCCAAACATGCTTCAAGTTCATTCTTGTGTCAGCATTACACATTTCACACAGGTGTGGCCTCAGCAAAGCCGATAATAATTACGCACTTTCCCTGACCTTTTGCCCAACCTTCCTGTAAACTGGCACAATATCTCCCTCTTCCCCCACTGCCCCCCCAGAAAAGAGTCATTTTGTAATATAATACACAGCCTTAAACTGTGTTGGGGCTGCTGTTCTCCATTGTGTCTCCTGGAATGCTTTTTACTACTACTTTAATGTAGTCAATGAAAGGGTGAAATACAGGACAGGTAACACACAAGATTACAGATTGTGTCTTCTTGTCATTAGCTGAAACTAAGTGTTATAATAACAAATATCATCTCTTCCAAAAAAAAAAAAAAAAAAAAAAAACACACCTCAGTTGTAGGTAGCATAGGAATGGACAGGTTTAGTAAACAAAACTAAAACCCTACAGTTGATCCAGTACAAGTTTAATCATTGTATCCATACAGAGCTTACTTTGACTTCATCCTTTCACTTCCTCATCGAGCAAGCACCAACTTACAGCAAGTACCTTTTTTTCTCAGCTACCATCTCCTTACTTTGTTTCACTGAACACTTCAGGACATGAATTCCATCTTCAGAACTATCTTGTGCTTGTAATACTTTGCAACTACATCATTTCTAGTTACAGAGGAATCTAGGTTTAAACCTTGAGTCTAAGCTTCCCTGGCTAGTGAAAAAAGATGAGATCTGGATCTGTCATAGTATTTTGCAACATTGCTCACTGAAAGTACACTGAGAAGGGCTCCAGCTCAGACTCTGAGTCACGGGCTGTACCTGGGGTGGAAATCCATCTCCTTGCCTGGACAAACTATTGTTTGAATGGACTCAGCCAAAGCCCCAGGCAGATCCTTTAGCTTGCTAAGCCAGTCACTCCCTGCCTCTGGTGCCAGTGCAGTTGCATGGATGGGCGCAGCCAGCACACCTCCTCTACCACTCCCACCGCAGATTTCCAGCAGAAGGGATAGCACTAACTGAGCTTGCTCTGACTTGTTCTTGAGAAGGACAGCAATGAAACCTGTAGCCAGTACCTTAATAATGGCAGCAAAGTGAAACAAACAGTTTCTTTCTCCTTGCCTAACTTGCTGATACATCCTCACAGAAACACATTGGCATTTGTTAAATAATATTCCCTGTATATTGTATACAGGAAATATATTGTATGTATGTTTAATTGCATTTGTACAATTAAAGTATTTAAGTTCAGGGCTTCCTTTTATAATCTGCAGGCTCTGGGCCAGTACAAATCCACACAGCTCCATCAGTTTCATTCAGTCAACCTCTGCCCAGCATGTCAATCCTTGCCCAGTATCAACCCACAGAAAAGTGCCATGAACTTCCATGTCTTTCTGCCAAATCCCATCAGCTGAGAAACAGTCCTGATGAGTACAGTGTTCTCAGTGATGATTCACTGTTGTCAACATCGCCATTCATCAGAATATTTTCAGAACCAACTTTAACATGGTTTAGGAGCTCTTTAGTAAATATGCATTTAAATAACCTGTTTTGGGGCAGGGAGATAAATTAAAGAGGCCCACTGCAAGTGAGAAGTGTGTCAAAACAATTCAGCAAATTTTTTTTATACCTTATATAATCTCTCCCCACAGAACATCAGAGGTTCACATTAAATGCCATAAATCAGACCACCTGGGGCTCCCCTATGATTATTGCAGCTGCGTGCTGCAATCTCCAGTATTAGAAACATTATCTTTTATTGTAAGAAAGTAATAGGGCATAGCCCAAGTCTGCCAGAAAAATGCACAAATCAAAAGCAGGCCCTGCACAAAATCAGCTTCTGATGTGTTCATTTGCTCTGGATGTATGTGGCAAGCTGACAGCCAGAATAACTTTGTCCTCATTGATCATTGGTGCTTTTGCCAGCAAGGTGAGGAATATGTGGAAGAGCCAATTCTAAAGAAACATCAGTTCAATGGAAAATAACTGAGACATTTTATTTTTGTATCTTCTCGTTACTGAATTTCAGCAACTGGGAAAGGCACTGGACTCTCAGCACTGAAAACTGAAGCTCTCACCCAAGAGTTCAGAAAGTGGTGCTACAACCGCCACAGTTGTGTCTGCTCCTGGAAGGAGTTCCCATGGGTCAACAGCAAGTCAGCCACAGGCCCAGGCAATCTGCAGCTTCTGCCTTGTTCCTAAACCCTGTTTTCATTACCAAAGATGTTTTGCACATTTGTGTTTGTCATCTCTGGCAGTCAGCAGCTGACCTCAGAATATTTGCCCATGAAAATCAATGGAAAGAAAAAAAGTAGCAAACTTTTCCCAGTAATATAATGGCAACCTTCCTTCACTCCTGCCTTAGTCCTGAACCTAACTGTCATCACTGATGGGGGAAGAAATCTGTCTTATAAGAACATGTGAGAATTTCTCGTAATAGAGGTGCTATGGGCAGCTTGTCTCAAACATCTTTGACAGCTGCATTGCACAGAAAGCCAGAGGTGAATGGAGGCTTGACATGTCCTTACAAAATCTTTTTCATCCTAAGTTATTTTCTGGTTATTTGGTTTGGTTATTTCACTTGAAGTTAATCTTTTTTTTTAATTTAATCTTTTCCTAAGAAGCTGACAGCTTGGTGGGAGAAGTCATATTTGATAGCCAGGAAAAAATAAAACAACAGGCAGGAGTCTCCCTCTATTGTGGCTCATTTATAGTAGTCAGGTAGCAGCAAAAGAGAAACAAACCTACAGAAGAAAACCTAAGTCAATGGATTTTTCAGGCAGCACTAAATCTGTCAAAGAAGCCTTTTGCTCTACCTGACAGGTAGGAAGTATATATGGAAGCCTACCAAAGGAGAAAAGGTTATGGTGTGAGCACACTGCGCTCTGTTATTATCACAGCAAAGAATAAATGTCTGGGACTATACAGTTAAGCATAAATCAGTTAAGTAAATCAGCTGTAAGGGCATTTATTTCTTATTTACAGCAGAAGCCAGGTAGGCTTTTTGCAGTGCTTACTACACTGGAACCCAAAAGGTGACCTCAAGCTACCTTCAGACACATTTTCCTATTCTCTATCTCAAAACAGCACAGTCAGGGCAGAAAGTCTGACCTTCACCACACTTCATAAGGAAGCCTACAGGAATTGCTGTTCTCCCAGAATAGGAGAAGAGAGACTTGCAAATCACCTCAGCATTCAAGCTGTCTTAGAAATAGATATAGATATAGATATAGATATAAAAAACCACAAACATACAAAACAACCAAAAACCAAGCCAAACAAATAAAAAACAAAACCAATAAAACATGCCACCACATTTTCTCCCCAAGAAAATCAGTTACCAGAATAAATATCCTTCCTTCCAGCCCATCACCCTGTTTGACAGTATCTGTCAAAGATAAAAATTTTTCAATGAATTAAAGGAGGTGAAAGGCCAATCCCTCCTAGTTACAGTGCTGTGATTTACATCAGTGTAATTATATCTTCATTACTGTGGTAGACTGACTAGACCTCCTGGGAAATGCTACTAGTACATAAGAACTTTCATTCTTAATTACAATAGAACTGCTATTGTATATCTAGAGCTATTAAAGAAAACCAAGATTAATAGAAATATAGTGCTAGACTATAGTTCAGATCTGTTAAAACATTACACTATAATTGCATTGTATTCTTTCCAGTCTTTAAATGGTAGTACACTGACATTAGGTCATGATATTATATTGCAAGGGCAATATCTAGACCATGCTTTCTTACTAGCAGTACTCTTTCCCGGATTAATCTTCTCTTAATATAAATTCTTCATGCTTAGCCATTACAATACTTGCCTATAATTCCGATACTAATATCAGTTTAACCTGGAATTTGCTGCAATCACTTTCCCCCTGAAAAGGGCCCTCATTTAATCCATGAAAACCACCGTTCTGAGCACATTATCTTCAAACAGTGAAATCAATCCCCTTCATCACTAGCAGGCTCTTTAGTTCGAAGAATACCCAGCACTTGAAGACACTGGTATAAAGATGCAGAGCACACACTGCTCACTTCACATATACACTCAAGCTACCTCAAGCCTAACACCCAGCAATAACACATTTTATTTTGCAACCTGATGATACAAGTAAGCACCTGCAAAGAGCCTCACACTAATTGTGGCCTAAACAGTTTGTGTCAGAGCTGTTAGGGTTAGCTCTTGCCCCTCAAAAGAGAACTTGAATCATAAGTTTCCCCTACACTTGACCCTTACAGGACTATGCACATCCTTAAATTTGGGAGTACTTTTGTTTCCCTTAAACTTTATAAGGGCGAGTGTGCATGCATGTATGTGTGTTTGGGAGGGTTTAGCTTTCTTTATAACTTTTCCAAGATTTCCAGGCTCTCTCCAAACCTCTCCTCCTCCTACTCCCAGCCTGGTGGACATGCAGAAATAGTTTTCATCTGGAACAATTCTCACACTCAGTGTTTTATATGGCATTATACCCTACACAAATAATCATGAACAAATATGAAAAATAGAGGAAAGCATGTGAAAATTTAAACTGATGAAATAAAAGGCCTATGTTAACACACAGTTTGTGGTATATTCCAGAGCTTGGAGATAAATGCTAATTTTTCTTTTCAGTCTCTCATTGACTAAGTTGAAATAAGCAGCATGAACCTTAAAACATTTCCATTTGCTTCAGTTGGATTAGAAGTTTACATGTGTATTTCTAATATTAGATCCTCAATGAGCATATTTTTTCGGAAAAACATGATTTACTATGTGTATCTGAGTATGTATTAAGCCTAATTAACTTTCTGTAAATTACTTCTTAGAAACATCTTACACCCTCACAATGTACTGTTTTCCAGTTTCCATTCCACCAAAAGATGAGATACACAGAGAAAATAAGGCTTAAAATATAATGCAAAAGACAAAAATCAAGTCTCTTCTATATTAAAATTTGTACATCATTAGTTTAGCTGAAGTTCATACAGATATCACAACACAGGTCTTGAATTTCACCTGTACCCAAGAGACCTATTCATTTCAGACCTTCTTTTAGGTGCAAACCATCTGCATCATTTCTTAGGACAGTATTTTGCAAAGCAAGCAGAAAGGATGGCTCCTCATGTATGCAAATTCATCTATATCTTTGAGGCTCCTCTAATACTCATCCATTCACAACAAGTAAATCACAGAGAGAGAGAAGCAGGATTTAGCTCTGAATAGCTTTGCTTTTGCTGATACAACTTCGACCCTTGATGACAGTTAATGTCAGGGTTTTTTAGCATTCAATTAATTTAACGGTCCAGATTTTTAATTTGCATTTCATTTAACATTTCAGATTTTTAATTTGCCAGATATTGTTTATCAAGTATTCATTTCAACGCCTTTCACTGTATATACAGTGCATACTCCTCAGTAATTAGTGCACAGTAAATTAATTCTCTCCTTGTTCCTTCATCAGATACTGGATTAAGAAACTTCCACTGTACCAATGTAGAGAGCTAGATTAGGAATTTCCCATCCATAATACCTTTGTTTAATATTTGTCTTGTATATGTTATGCTGCCTTAATGCTTTACATGATAAGAAATGTTACAGTTAGAAGCAGAAACTTCCAATTAATTTGAGTCACATATTTTTTTAAATTATTAGACTAATACTAAATAGGCTCACATAATTCTGAAGTCTTTACTCCATTAGGCAGCCCTACATTTGACTTAGAAAAATAATAGCTATTCTTTTTATATAAAGGGCATTTAAAATACCTGATGATTTTTCATCAACTGCCATGTTAAATCAGATCCAAAGCAAACACCTTGGTATAGATAGGTTTTCTGCATTATGTCAATATGGGCCAATGACCATCAATGGTGTCCTTTTACAAATCCAGGGAAATTAACACACAAACTCAATAGAAGGGCATTGCCACCACAGTCTACTGAAATTATGCATGTTTTGCAAACATTTCACAGTTCATTTCACCTTTGCCACATCCACTAAGATGCACAGCATACAGACACAATTGTTCTCTAGATCAGTCCAGACTCAGTGAACATCTTTGCTTAGTGATTAATGCTCTTCTTTGCAAACTATATTCATCTTTATCTGAAATAACCCTTCAAAACTTACCCACCTGCACAGTTTCGACTTAGCAGTCCAACTATCCAAAGCATTAGTATATATCTCATGATGGATATTTTTGCCTATACAGATGAAATTTCAGTAAGTTGTGTTTCTTTGGAGGGGTTTATGCTTTAAGAGTCTACAAGTTTATGAATACGTTTTCCTTCAGTGACAGAAACAGGTAACAGGTGATGTGTGACATGTAAAAGGAAACATTGGTCCCTCCTGAAGTTGTGTCAAAAATGTCTTAGGCCACGTCAAGCAGCAGTGCAGGCACACACCAAGTGTTTGAGTCTAGTTTGGACAAGCCCCAGCGTTAGCTTCAGGGAATAGAGAACAGGTGGAGAGAGGATTTGGGGTAGAAAAGGTCTGGAGAATGTTTTTGAACCAACTCACTGCTGAGGAGTATGAACCAGAGGCCACCTAGCACTGAACAGCCATGTGGGGAGCTCACAAATTTCCACCTTGCTTTTCTACTTGAACCAGCAAGACATAAACAGTTACACCTGGAAAATGGTAGCAGAAGATGGCTGCTACCTTTTCTTCCCTTTGACATCAGACACAGGACATAGAGCTGTACTGAAGAGTTCGCAACAAGGTACAGGAAAAAGATCACTAAAAATTTGCAGAAAACTAATAACGGAGACAGGAATTTGCCTTTCTTCCCACCTAAAGCAATAAGAACTTTCATTCCACAATTACCACATTTTTATTTAAAGACTACAAAATTGCCAATACACGTGTGTGACTGTGGGCAAGTCTCAAGTTTAGAGCGGAGCTGGTGTTCAATTAGCCAAAGCAACGTCCTCCCAGTCTCCATTCCCCTCTATAAAGATATATAGTAGTTACAAGGAATAAAAATGAGCCTGAAGAGCAGGTCACACATTCCCAGAGGTTAGTGTAACCTCAGCTGGGTTTTATAAGAACTTAGAAAACTTTGAATTTTGACACCAAATAATTCTAACCCCTCTAGGTTTGTTCCCATTATTTCTAGGAGAAGGCTGTCTTACAAACTCCTGGTTAAGCCTGCTTAAGGACACATAGCCTCATTTGGTTTTATCATCTTTTAATTTATTAAGGACATGGTGCTGCCCAATCTGGTACATAATCATTTTATTCCCTTTAGTACAGGCAATACAGTAATGACCCAAAGTAGAAGTTCATCAGAACAACTTTCCTGCTTACTCTGGTTCTATCAGACAGTGAAAATCAACTTCGGAGTGGACTGTTATTCGCATTAGCTTAGACTTGTCTACTGCAGACTTGAAAGAACTTGGTTTAACTCTTTGTTCTGCACACCTTCCACGAGTTGCTAAGCCTTTCTATAACCCAGTTTTCCAAGGGAAATGAGGATAGCATCCATTATCTTAAATGGTTTGTACATAGGTGAAAATTTTACAGCTGACAAGAGTATGGGATACTGTGGGGTCGGCTACGTGTTTCTACCAACACTTGAGGTGTAAGAACAGCACTGCTGCTTTCAAGTGTGATAACAGACACAGAGGTCTCCCTGTTGCCCTATTTCTGCATTAGCAAAGAGAGTCAACAACATCCTCCATTGCATGGAAGCATAGGGCAGGGAAGCCACATACAACATTTCTGATGGGCATTAGAGAATTTCTAAAACAACCTGTATTATACAAATCAAATCAAGGCTTGACCCTTAGCATGCTGACAGGGAGAACTGCAGCATGCTTAACTCTTGCTGTCATGAGTGTGCTTACTTAATCTTTTTGATTACACAGGAACAGTGTTCAGTGCACTGTTAAAGCAGCTATTGCAAACACACCCTTAATTCTTCAGGAACAGAAAGACTGGGACATCTTGAGTGAAGCATTCACACCCGAGGGTTATCATAATTTATGGAACCAAAGATTACCCAAAAGCATCAGAAACATTCCTATATTGTTACCCAACCTCCACCTGCCACCACTTAATGTACTAAAACTAATCTCTCCTCACAGCAAACTATGAGCATACTAGGCATGAGAAGCTGAAGAAGATCCAAAGAAAATGAACATGAGCAGTCTGAATTCTGCAGCAAAGTTCCCTTTGACTCCCACGGCATGAAAACAAGGACGATCTGACACAAACTGATCTGGGTTTTAAAGAAAGAAGGAAAGAGAAAAAAAATATATGCAGATTCTGAAGAGCAATGCAAGTACTGTGCTTGTAATAGCTTGACAGATCTCTAAGGCTGTGACAAGTTGATAGCAGTATTTCTTCTACTATTTGGGTCCATCAGTTCAAACAAACACACAAAACCCAATAATCCTACAAAAGTGCAAAGTGACATGAAGACCTTATATTTCTCCTCTGGCTGCAACATGTTTTGTCGTATTATAAGAGATAACTGTTTGGTTTATTTTATTTAGAAAGTTTAGGGGTTTTTGTTTGGTTGGGTTTTTTTTAATCTAAACTGTTTAGCTTATTCTTTAAATAGCCTATCAGGATAAAGGGTCACTGAGTATGCCAAGGGAAAGTATATCTTTTGAATTAAAGGATCGAAAACTCAGTCAGGCAGAATACTGGTTGCTCTCCAGAACATTATGGGAACTAATGAAAGAACCCCATTTCCTGCCTTATACAATTAAGTAATCAGCTGCCTTTGGTTACCCCTAACAACTTACACAGACAAGGGGATTACTAAGCAAACAGACTGCAGCATTTCAGAATACACAGTCGACGGGAATGCTGAAATGACATGCATTCCCAGGGGAGTCACTACCTTTTCAATTTTAAGAGAAGGAAGTGGGATTATTGAAAATTTAGACCTCGGCAGACCTTAACAGAAGTGCTTTGTCTGATGTAATGGGCACTATCAAAACTAAGTACAAAAATAACCCTTGCCATCTTAAGAATATTTCCCTTACTACCTATCCTCTAAGACAGTGAATTCCTGAACTGGTTCAAATGAAGGGATGCTTCAATACAATATAAAACTATTGTGTTGTGGCATACTGCAATGAAAAAGAATAATGTTAAACAAATATTCTAGCTTCAACTGTAACTTTTATTCTGAATAGTAAGGATTTTTATTTTAATTCTTCAGTAACTCAGTTTGCACAAGTACAAAATAAGTGGTGAACAGTCTCTCCGATTCCTTCCATAGGCGCTTGTTGGGGACAGGGTTTAGTAGAGATTTATGACTTGGCAGAAGCGGTGCTAAGAAGTTTTGGGAACCCACTCCTCAACCAACACCACGATGAGCAGCAAAATAACACAACTTAGTTTTCTTACAGCAGGGAAGTAGTATTTGGGGTTCCTTTCTCTTTATGTTAATAGATGTTGCTGTTCTCTTTTCAGCTAATTGGTACTGGGAGTACAATAGGTACAGGGCTGGGAGTGCTGTAACACCAGGGGTAATTCCCTGAGCACTCTGCAGCCTTATGGGGAGTGTGAGAGGAACTGCCATTTTCCATGAGGTCACTTGGACCTGTTAAAAATTTGAAAGTGTGTCATTGAAAAGAGGTAATGAAGATACTCACAATTTTATGAGAAAGAAAAGATACTGGGAGAAAGTACATGAGCAATAGTCTTGTTCTAGAGTGACTGAATGCCCAAAGTAAAGAAAAATTAAAATGCTACACTGCTCATTCAAATCCTCCAAAGTGCTGGAAGTATTGAATGGAATAGTGCTTCAGATATAAGGTAAATGTTCACTCTGACTTACTATTATCTGCTGAGGCAATAGAGACATATAAAGTAAACAGCTATGCAATGTTGAAAATACTTCCAAAAGAGAAAGCTGTCAGCTGAAAGATAACACAGAAAGGGGGAGCAGAAAACTTGTACTTAACAGACACGGAAAATGAGGTCTATTATAAAAGTGCATTTTCAGTTTCTAACAATGTGAACTCTCCTGCACCATATGGCTCTACTGTCCCCACCACAGGGTAATCTAATTGTTGGGGAAACATTTGCTAACAACAGCACCTGGCTGCTGTTTGGTGTTTAACTTTCCCTTCCTACTCCCACAGCCTCAGGTTGACAAGGCTCAGGCATATGTACAGAGTTGCTTGTGGTCACAATAATAAACTTACTTGGCCTATAGTTTCAAATCCAATAAATGACTTGGCTATGATTATTCAATTGACAAGCTGCCCTAAAGTGCCATAATTTTCAGCTCATTTACCATCTCATTCTGGACATATCCAACACTAACCCCAAAATTTCTGGTTATTTAACTTTTCCCCTTTCCCCAGTGTCCTGAGGTGTCAAGTTTTGGGCGATGTGCAACTGTGCACTGTTGGGCAGATAGAATTTATAAAGAGGATTAGTCATTCTGACATCAGAGATGGCATTAACTACTAAAATACAACCTCAAATCTTTCAGTTGTGCTGGTGGGTTGGATTTAGTTGCCAAAGACATCCTTTTGCAATTCCAACCAAAAGCACTAAAAATGTCACTTAAAAAAATCCTTCCCTGCAATCCAGCATGTAAGATCAGTCACACTTTCTAAACCAAAGAAAACCAGGAGGTCAAACTTCATAAGGCACTACACCGCTGCCTCCCAACTCAGACCCAAATCCTAAACCAGCCTCAATTTTGTGCTAAGTCAGATCAGGTAGAGACCCATCTACCCACTGAGTTAACCATAGCTACCACCTGCTTGGCTTGGACTACAATACCTTGTTGGTACAACAAACGTGTTCCTTGACTTTTATTAAATGCAATTTGAGATATAACATCACATGGCCCTCATGTTGCTTTTAGTACACACTGCTGACTGATGTTTTCCTGCACAACATTAGATACCTGACACTTGGCAAAGTGTAGCTCCTTCCATCTCTAGACACATTTTTGTCCTGTCAGCCAGATTTTTCCCATTCCACACTGCATCCCCTCAAAATGTCCTAAAAGATGAGCTGTGGAGCCACCAGCTGGGATTCACACGATCAGATTCGGACCCCCAGACATAATTGAGTGATACTGTATTTGTATTGAGACACAGAGAGGTTTTAATTTCAACAGAAAATGTTGGGGAATCTTTGATTTCCTAGCAAACTTCACATAATCTGTTCCCTACTCAACATTATTCTCTGCTTTCCCAAAACTGAAGGCAGGTTTGGCACAAAGAGGCAGTAAAACCTCGAACAGCAGATTTAGATCACAACCCAGATAAGGGCTAACTCAGCAGAGCAACAACTACGTAAATTGAGATGCCTTAAAGCAGGTGAGTGGTTTATTTGTACTACTCCACTGTTCTTGCAGGTGGAGCAACACAGCTCAGGGCAAAAGACAGGGGACGTTCTGTTACATCATTTCTGCCACATTGAGCCAGATCTCTGCTAACAGTTTGCGCATCTCTCTAACCACTGGCAGAAGAGGTCAGCACACAGCTGAGGCTGTGCTCACTACAGGTCCCAAAGGAGATCCATTTCCAATGGGCTTTGACAAGGAGCCCTGAACTATCACAGTGGAAAGATAGCAAGGACGCTTCCCCATTCCAGCCAGGAGGGCTAAAAAAAAAAAAAGAAAAAAAAATGGAAAAAATTCAAAAACACACCACACCACAAAGTTTCAGATCCAGATACAAAGTGTAAGATTCAATGACTAAAGGCTGCAAATGAAAATGCAGGAAGTAAGCTGTGTTCTCCAACCACACTTCGCAGAAATACAGGAATTGTTGGAAATTTAGACGCACAGTAATAGCAACACAGCTAGAAATTTTCTAGCTCATGCCAGAATTCTAAATACAAAACATAAGGCAGATATTTGTACATGTAATTGCATAAATCTAAGTACAAAGTTAAACAATTGTCTTCCCAAGCAAGAAAAGGGCATTGTCTGCATAGAGATGAAAGAGATTAAAGAGGTAAATCAAACTTACAGTAATAATGTATGCCTTCAGCTCATTCCTGTGTTCTACTTATGTGTTGCGGTGTTCACAATTACTTTTCTTACTTTGCCATCTTGAGAGGATTGCTCTTTAGAGAAAGAGCAAATAAAAAAATTAAGAAATTATGAACTCAAAAGGATTAAAATGGGTACTTCATGCAACTTCTGTGATACAACAGGGAGATGCTCAGTGAAGCTAAAAGGCAGCATACCTTAGCAGAACATGTTTAAATGCATACTGTACTGAACCCTATGGAAAAATATGTCCTCTCTCCCCCTTGTCTTTCACAGCAGCAACACTGGGAGCAGGTGATGTTTTATCCTGTCTTGTCTTCCTGTACCACTTTTACACAGGTGATCTTATTCACAAATTCACTTTAGTGGCTCTAGAAATCCATATCTGCACCAGATACCACTGCTGTTCCAAATTAGATTATTTTCTATTGCTAGAATATCCATAAAGGATAGGAATTTAATAATAAATTTTTACACAAAAAAAAAAAAACAAAAAAAAACAAAAAAAAACAAAAAAAAAACAACCCCCAAAAACAGACCACATCCAAAGCACATGTATTAAATTCTCTCCCTTCCCAGTTTTGTCCTTTTCTCACTGTTGACCATACCATTACCTTTCCCATCACTCCTGTCCATTCTGTGATCTTAAGTATGGAGACCTCACCAGAATCAGAGTCATCTTAGATTTGGAGCTTCCTCTGGAGTCCCATAGCCATATTATAGACAATTTCCATGCTTCTTCTATATAGCATTAGTCACTTGAGCCACCTGTTATGTAAGCCATCTCATACCAGTTCCTGTGACTATCCTCTGACCACAGTTTCACACCATAGTAATTTGCTTTTAACCCATCATGAGGCAGAGATCACTTCTTAGCTCCTCTCTTTGACTATGTTTCATTTCCTAGCTAGCTCACCTTTTCTCGTAGTGAAGGTGAGCATGGCTTCACTAAGGGGAAATCCATCCTCCCTGACCAATTTGGTGGCCTTCTATGATGGGGCTATGGAACTGAAAAAGCATTCAACGCTGTCTGTCATTACATCCTTGTCTCTAAATTGGAGAGACATCAATTTGATAGGCAACCCACTCAGTGGAAAAAGAACTGGCTGGTTGGCCACATGGAAAGTGTTGTGGCCAATGGCTCAATATCCAGCTGGAGACCAGTAATGAGTGGTGCCCCTCAGGGATTGGTGCTTGGACTAGTCTTGTTCAACATCTTTGCCAGTGACAGGGACAGTGGGATTGAGTGCGACAAGGGGCATTATGTTAAAACTTAAATAGGGGAAGTTTAGATTGGATATAAGGAAGAAGTTCTTTACTGTGAGGGTGGTGAGGCACTGGAATGGGTTGCCCAGG
>JAOEHX010050659.1:26233-52841 GCA_025448015.1 Bolborhynchus lineola | reverse complement strand
CCGATCTGACTCTTATTTTAGAACAGCACCAGAGTGCCCAGCTTTGTTAAATTCAGCCTTACTGCAAACGTGGTATCTCTTCATAATGTAAATGAGGGATAGTGCTTCTGCTACTGGTTAAAGTACAGCTTCCTTGTGAAAACATCCAGCTTATACTTGCGCCTATATGTGTATATATACACTCATCTCTATCTCTGTATAAATATATATATATCTAATGAGGAACTGTATTTCTTTTGCTTCTATACCATATGGTTGTCCTTTAGTCCCACACTACAATGATTTCCACACAGCAACTGCAAGTTCTGTGCTGTAGTGCACGGGAAAAACGTGTGCATAATATGTTGCCTGTGGCATGTGTTACACTGCTGAAGTGCGGGAAGGGGATCAACCAGTATTCACAGTGCTTGTTGAGATGGTGCTAAACTTGACATGATTTGCACCTGAACACTGTGTCCTGTAGTAGACTGTGGGATGGCACGGTCTGTTCATGGGCTTTTCTTTTAGAGAGAACTAACTGGTTTGTTTCAGAAATGAGCTCAAATTTTTTATAAAAAAGACAAATGCACACTCTTAAAAAAGGCAAAAAGCCCCCCCTGTGGCTGCAGGAATGAATTAAGGAGCTAAGGGATTTAACAGCTCAGCATTCCTCACATGCCTCTCCATCTTCAACACTCTTTGAAGTGGAGAAGTGGTCCTACAGAGTGACTGATTGAGGAGGGTGGGTTTTGGGAACAGAAACCCCAGCTATAGCAGCTTCTGACTCTGAATGCCAGAGTTTTTGTCAGTGCTTAAGAAATTTCATACACATAACATAAATGAGTCATTGGTCTCAGTAAGGTAGGGAAGCCTGAAAGGCAAGCCTTGTATCATTCAATGCAGAGAAGCAGCACAGGTTTGCTCTGCTTCTGGAAGGGGAGGAAGGGGAAATTTCTCCATCTATTGGGTCTCCTGTGTGACAATTCCTCCTGAGTAAGTATCCAAAATACAGAAATATGATTCTCAGTTCTCTAAGATGTGCCAAGGAGCAGTGCTTCTGGTACTGAACTCAGCAAGTTCACTGTCCCAGGGCAGCAGACACCCATACTATGTCCCAGAACATGCTAGCTCTAAGTCCCAGTGTACAGTAAAGAAAAGCATGAAGAGCTTGAGAGATTTGAAGAAACTTGGGAGGGGATGCAAGGTCTCTGGGGCCATGAAAGAATGGACATGAGGTGGCCTGATGCCCCCAGCTGATGGAGAGCTGCATGTTCTCCACGTTTCATTTTTGCATCAATTGTATGCAAAACCCATCATGCTGGGTGTTCACCACTGTGATACACAACTGAGTGCACAGCTCTGCGCCTCACCTGTGCTCCGGCCTCTGCTCACTGCAGCAGAGGTAGCAGTTTGCCAGCGCAAGGACTGAGCACTGTGCCTGCAGCTGCCTGCCTGGAAGGAAGGTCTGTGGTGTGGGAATCCTCAGTGAAGCTACATTTTTCTCCACCTCTGAGTCAGGCACATGAGATACAAAAAGGATCACTAAGCTATGCAGCATCCATTTACAGTTTGCAAATATAACTCACCAAATGATTCACCAGAACATGTATATGGCCATTTTTTTTGTTCCTTTTTCCTTTTTTTAGAAACCAAAAAAAAGACATTGATTTCATTGCAAAATCAAATACAAAAATGAATTAGAAAAAATGTCAAAAATAGTGTTCTAATTCAGATTAGCAGTTCCAATTAAATTTTTCCTTTTTTCCTTAGACCAGGGTGATGGTGACCCATCTCTAATTTTATTTCTTAATGTAATAGAAGTAAAAGCTATCTTCAGAGAAATGAGGTGATGTCCATCAATAATTTACTTTCAACGGCTATAACATTTAAAGGTAATCAACCACTAGACCATTTATTAGCCCTGACAGAGTGAATACAGTGTCAGATGTCATTGAAAGGCCTGGAGGATTAAGGCACCAACCTGGCAAATTCTGACACGCTTGCCAGTCAAACTAGGCTCCAGGATATAGTTAAACCAGGTCATAACCCTTTGCTTGAAGTAAATGCGTTTAAGTCTGCTCATGCTTTGGATCATTGCCTCTCTGGCTGCAGGGAAAGTGTGAAAGTTAGCTCAGCACTAGAGGGAGAGTTTTATATAAATGTAATATACCAGGATTTCTTTCTTGATACATCATGTAACAGATAACTGATAGTCTGCAAAGTACTGTAAAAACTAGAAGTAAAAAAAAATAATACTAGACTGTTGGGCTCTTTCAGTGAGGTTAGAAATTAGGTTAGAGGTAAGCAGATACTTCAGCAATTCTTTTAAATCCTTCAGTGATATGCAGGAAAGAAAACAGTTCTGCTTCAGATACTTGAATCATATTTGCTTATATAAAAAGCAACTTTATCTCCTTGTATTCTGGTTCAAAGAGTGTCATAAAACCAGATCATGCTGCTGTAACATCACAATAGATTTTATTCATTTAATAACTATGATGTCCGTGATTTTCTGTGTATCCAAGTGAGAAAAAAACCCAGCTCACCAACATTGTTTTTTCCTTTATTTAACACCATGTCATATTGTGCTAACCAATAATATATTGTGATTAGAAGCAATGCTGCTAAAGGCGGAGGAAAAAGAAAGACTGAGTATTAAATCTGATACATGCATCCTAGTCAATGTTTCTGCCTCATGTAGGAAATACTATTCTCTCTTGGCATTATCCACCCCTTTTTCTGATCTGCCATATTGAGCCACACAGTAGCTGACAAGTGTACCTTAGTCACATTTAACATCCTTTGTCCTGGAACAGCAAACAGGACAATAATTGCCTTGGGCGGTGTTTGAAGAAAAGCCCTGTTACTGACCATGTTCTGCCAATGACTCCTTCAAGCTGCCTCTGCCGTGATGCCCATTTTGCTATGGAACCTGTCTGTTTCCTACGGGGAGCAAACAGCCTGGCAGCAGCAGCACCATCCCTGACTCAACACAGCTGTCTGTGCCCAGCACCCGAACAGAAAAACCCCAGCCTGGAGAAGAAGAGTTGCACGCATCTGCTGCCTGCCCAGGTAAAGTTTCACAAGCTGCTTTGCTGCCACAGGATGGTTTTACCTTCCCTTTGCAGTCACCGGCTCCCTGCTCCCTCCCTGGAGGGTGATGAGTTCGGGCAGCTCCGGCCAGCAGCACAGCAGCAGCTTTATTGCTGCATCAACGCTATAAACTGCCAGAGCAGAGCAACAGAAACTTCCAAGTGAAAAATCAAACTTTTCTGAGCAAAATGGGGGAAAACTGTCATGTTCGTTGCTGCAGCAGCATGTGTAGTGCAAACTGTGGCCGGTATTTTGTTCCAGTATTTAAAGGGTGGCTACGGAGATTTCCCTTTTTACAAGGAGTCACACGGAAAAGAGGAGGGGCAATGGGCACAAGTTACTCCTGCAGAGATTCTGACTGGACACAAGAGGAAAATTTTGCACAATGAGAGAAATCAGCTACTGGAATAATCTCCTCAAGGAAGTGGTGTATTCCCCAGCGTTGGACACTTTTAAGATTTGTCTGAACACAGTGCTGGGACATCTAGTCTAGGTCATGCTTTGCCAAGAAAGGCTGGACCACATGATCCTTGAGGTCCATCTCAACCTAGTATTCTATAATTCCATGATCCTGTGGCCTGTGGTGTTGCACTGTGCAGGTAGAGCAAGCCCAAATGCCTCTAGCTCTGGTACAAAGCAGACTGTGCTTTTCTTGGTTAGGATAGGCTTAGCTTAAACTCACGCATTTCATAATTAAAATGTGCATATCTAGTCCTAGAAAATCTCTTCTACCCTGGAAGGAAGAGCCAAGTAAGTTTTTCTTCTTGCTGATTATCACACTCTTCCAAGAGTAAAGAATCTGATTTCTTTTTCTCTTCTGGATCTGATTTACATTTATCTTAAAGCTACAACTTCTCGTATGCAATAAGCATTCTTTGCTTCCTCACAAACTGCAGTTCTCATGGGCTCTGACAGAACTGAAAGAAAGTACAGATAGCATCTGAAATTTGAGAAGTGAGAAGAGAGTAAGGGAACATTTCTTTTTATTCTTTTTTTGGTAGAAAATCCATAACATCAGATTATGACAGAAAGACCAATAATATGAACTAATAAAACCCAGCCAGGTATTACATGTCAGTTGCTGAAGGCAATTAATGTGTCAGGTACCTTCTCACCGTATTTTAAATAAATGAGCCTGTTAAGTGAATATAAAGAAACTTTTGCACACTGTAACTGATTCAAATTTTATTGTGTTGCCATGAAGACCGGAAATGCTTTAAAATTCAGTGGAAAAAAAAATTGCTGAAAATTAATACAACGCCCTAGGATTTGCCATGAGAGCTGAAGTAGTGTTTAGCAGTATCTGAAACCAGCAGATTCGTGTATTGCAGCACTTTAGAGGTCCGACTTCCAGAGTCTGTCTCCCAGCTGGATTCTGAGCTGTCTAAAAATGCAGCCGACCACTGCAACCTTTTCCTCAGTGGAGGAACTAATTTAGGTATTTCATGGAGGGAGAAGCAGTTTGTAGGCATGTAATACCTTTGAGATCTCTAGCCTTTTGGTCAAATATAGCTGAAATTAGCTGACATATGAACAATAATAAAACAAGACCTGAAAAGCAGGTAATGTAAGCCAAACTTCCTTAGGGAAGTAAGTTATAAAGGCAGAATGGACCATTTCATCTTTTTTTGCCTCCCTTATACTCTTAGAAAAGCAAACTCACACTAACAAAGCAAAACCAGAAGTAGCAGCTAGGATGGCTGGCAGATGGTGACAGGGAAAAAAGTACATGAATGATGTAAAATTTACAAAACATTAGCCTTTGCTGTCACTCTTTAACCTCAGCAGTTTAAGCAAAATAGCATTATTTCCAAGGGAAGAAGCAGAGATTTCAGGACAGAAGAAGAATTCCTTCAATAAAGGCAAAGTTTGAAAGGCCAAGGTGCTGCTACTGTGCTTCTATATCAGAAGGAAAATCTTCAATAGAAAAACAATGAGTCAGATTTATCTTTGGTGCTGCTTTTAGGTAATTCCATTGACTCAAATGGAATTATATCCCTCAGCCAGGAACGGGTTTTGATTGTTGGTAAAAGAGGAAAATACTTTGCCATCTCTGCCTCTGGGTTCCCACACTAAGAGACCAATTTAGCCATCAGCTTGAGACCATACTTAACTGTACTCAATGTTAGTCATATTTTCAAGTCTTTTGCCAAGGCTGGACCTCTGTATGTTTCAGTTTTTGGTGAGGTGGCCATTGTGCTGGTAGTAGATACAGAATTAGTATGCAAACTCAACAGCTGTTTTCAAACATGTTTCCAAATTTGTAGCTTGGTTCACATGTTGACCCATTGTCAGATTGCTGTGCTGAGCAGAATCAGTACAGTGTACTTTAAATATCTTGACTGAGACAGCTACAGAAAGTGATCTGCAAATGGCATGAAGCAGATGCACAGTAGCTATAGAAACTACAGCTTACACAAAACAAATAAGCATGGACGATTACCTACAATTTGGTTCACATTCCTTCAACTGCGTCATAGAATCTGTTGTAAGGAAACTTGTAGGGTGCGCTGAGAAAATATGTTAAACACAAATACTGCTGAACAAAGAATAAAGCTATTTCAGATTTAATGGTGCTACAAGGGTATTTAAATGTGCTAATAAAGAAACTAATGAAGGATGCTGTTGGTGCCAAAGCAAAACACTGGAGAAAATTAGCTACAGCAACCCGTCTGCGGAGCAATGTGCATTACATCACATTGGCACAGGTTATAGCAAGAAAGTGTCATAACAGCTTTAGGCATCAATTTTTTTAAAAAAGCCCACAAGCTATTAAGGAGTTAGCATTGGTTTTATTATTTGATGGGACACAACAGTCGCACTTGAAGATTTTGGTGTTCCAAAAATAACCTGACTCTAACTTCAAAAGTAGATTTGAAATAAGAGGATATGAAATGAGGACTGAATTTCAGTCTATATCTGTGACCACAACTTTCTCTGCCTCTTTCTGGGCCTCCAGGGGTTCACCAAGAAAATATCTTTCATGTTTCAAGCAAGGAAAACTGAAAACAACCCCAGCACATATGAAGGAGATGTAAAAGCAATCATCAGAATTAATGAGCTACTCCCTCTATCCTAAGGCACAAATTAATTTCTCACAGCTCACCTCTTTGGATTCTCTTTGCTTTAATTGTAGATCTGGTAAACTTATGCCCTGGAGAGCACTCTCTCAGGAAGGTGCTTTCAGACTTTAAGTCAAGAAGCTCAGTTTGAAAGGCAGGTAAGTACACGAGAAAGCAAAGAGAAAAGTAATTTGGGATCCAACATTGTGGGTGGTTCTGAGACTTTGTCAGGAAACAGGGCCACAACCTTTCTCAAGAGTGAGTGAGAGGCAGGAATAGCTGCTGATCAGCAGTGACCCTGAGTCCATAGTCTGAAAAATTATATTATTCCTCCCTGGAAAACTGTGTCGCAGCTGTATTTGGTAAAGAGATTTGGCTGACTCTGTGCCAATAACTGCTGTTAGCACCCGCGCCCAGCTTTGAAGAGGATCCTTCATTGAGGATTGAAAGGGAAAGCTAAGAGGGACGAGCAACCACATGCATTCTAAATCCTGGAGCCTTCATGTATCAACTAGCAAAGCAAGAAATTAATACCAGGTAATTAATGAGTTTCATAGAATTATACAATTATTTAGGTTGGAAAAAGCCCTCAAGATCACCAAGTCCAACTGTTCACCTTGCATTGCCAAGTCTGCCACTAAACAATGTCCTTAAACACCACTTAAACACCATTTATAATACCCGGAGGTATTATAAATACCTGGAGGGATGGTGACTCAACCACTTCAGCCTGTACATTGCTTGACAACCCTTTTGGTGAAGACATTTTTCCTAATGCTCAATCTAAACCTCCCCTGGCACAGCTTGAGGCCATTTCCTCTTGTCTTATCACTTGTTACTTGGGAGAAGAGACTGACACCCACCTTGCTACAACCTCCTATGGTCTCCCCATGAGCCCCCTTTTCTCCAAACTAAACAACCCCAGTTCCTCAGCAGCTCATCCCCATAATGCTTCTGCTCTCGACTCTTCACCATTTCACTTCTTTGGACACACACCAGCACTTCAATATCTTCATTGTAGTGAGAGGCCCAAAACTGAGCATTGTATTCAAGATGCAGCCTCACCAGTAATGAGTACAGGGTGACAACCACTTTCCTTTGAGAAGTACAGGGCCCCAGTCATTTCCCTAATTCTGCTGACCACGCTCTTTCTGACTCAAGCCAGGATGCTGTTGGCCTTCTTGTCCATGTGGGCACACTGCTGGCTCATAGTCAGCTGCCTGTCAACCAGCACTCTCAGCTGTCTGTAGTGCTGCATGGGGTTGTTATGATCTACGTGCATGACACAAAACTGAGCCTTGTTGAACCTCATAACTTGGGTCTTTACTTTGACCCATTCATCCAGCCTGTTCATATCCCTCTTTAGATCCTACAAGCAGGTCAACACTCCCACCTAACTTGGTGTCATCTGCAAACTTACTGCGGGTTGCAGGGAAACAGCAGACAACCCTGGGAAGTGGGCCCAGTGTGCATATTGGGCCTTCTGTTCCTCACAGGAGATGGCAACAATGACCCATCTTTTATTCCTTATGGAAGCAGTTTTGACACAAGGCATAGGCTGACTTAACCTCAATGGCACCTAGAAGCCAGATCAGCCGTTGTCCTCTCAGTTGTTCAGTTCCACTTGCAAAGCCTCAGGCCTATTACACAAGGGCACTTGGGAAGGTGGGGAAGTCACAGAAGAGGATCGCCTGCTGTGCTGGGCAGGAACTTGTCTCCATTGCAGCCTATTCCTTCAGTCGCTGTGTTCAGCCAGACGGAGAGAGGATAGGGAATCCTCACCTCCTCCCAGAGCTCTGCCACTAAGCACAGGAGTTACCCTACCTGGGCAACCTCCCAGGGGTGTGCTCACTGCTGATTCAAGACACAGAATCTACACATGCACTTAAATGAGTGTTCTTTTTAGCTCCAGAAAATACGCTCTCTGTCAGTAGCACTTAAACTAAACTAAGAGGAATTAGAATTTTCCAGGATTTGAGACTAGATCTTCCCAATGACTGCAACAAAGTTTAGGCTTTCCCAGATTATTTCACAAGTATACTGGGAACAGAGGTAGGATTGATCACGCATTTTAATGTTCTGCCATTATGCAAGATGCAAAGAAAAGAAATTATCTCTTTCAAAGAGCATGAAGTCTCTTTTTTCCTAGAATCATCACTGTAATAGTTATTACCAATATATCTTTTTGTTCAGTAACAGGATGAAATACAGCACCTAAAGATTTGATTCGTGCGTGGAAAGCAGGTGCATGTCAGTTTAGAAGCATGGCATGTGGTGCATTTTTTTTCCTGTACAGATTATTAAATGATATTTTTCAAATAAGCCACTCAGTGCATTTGATGATTCTTTTTCCTATACAGTATTGATTTTTTCATTACTTTCACATCACATAGAAGGAAAATTTTCCCCAAAAGTTTAAACAAAATACTAGCAATTTAGTTTGTTTTATTATTCATTCAGCTCTAGCTTGTGCTTTCTTTTTCATAAACACAGTCTGTCAAAAACAAGAGTTTGAGAAGAAGAGGGCAGGCAGTGATATATCAGACACAGAATAGAACTAATGAAAGAAATCCCAGAGATTTTTGCGGTTTACTATCCTGGAAGGTCAGACTTCAGAAGGGGAATGACATGAGTTTCTCTGTGAACACATATCACATTTGCAGTGGAAGGAATGATGGAGAACACACCCATGGCTGCCACTGGAGAGGTGAAAATAACCTTTTTCTGTGAGAAGGAATTTTATGTGCCTCTGACAGAGCAGGACATGCTGAACTATGCAGGCTTACTAATCCTTCCAAAATTATTTGGGATTAGTTTTGTAGCAGCTTGTATTCATTTCTGGTGGGTAGCTGGAAAAGGTCACTTGTGCTTTGTGAAGAACCAGGAGGCATCTGAATACAGTCTGCTGCCAGAAATTAAGGAGGTGATCCAGTCTGTGCACGTGCTTGTGACATGCCACAGCAATGATAATGAAAAGCATATGTATTATCTTTTCTTTTTCTCCTTCTCCTGATAGATACAGGTGTTAAAAATGGGATAGATAAACTAATAGGAGGAAGAGGAAGGAAAGTTAATAGCTCATCCTACATTTCCTATTCTGTAACAAGGTGTCATTTTCAAGTTATCTTGTCTCTGGTTATCTGAATACATACACTGAATCACTGACCTGCTGGGAATTTAACAAGCTAAATCCAAGTTTAAACTGCAGCTCTAAACCCGATTTCCATATTTTCCCAAGGGTGAGCTGTCAGCTCTTACTCTATATAATACTTTTCACATTACAAGTGTTGCATTAGGCCTGATGCATCTTCCCTACAGAAACATATCTAATTGGTGTTGACTAGAAAGTTCCACATGAAAATCTGTGGTGAACAGGTTAGAGCAAAATTATGTTAAAAATAAACAGAAATTTGTTTAAACTTTATATTACATTATTCATTATGGAGCATTAAAAATATTCCAGGAGACAAAACAGCGATCATTGGCTAGCCAGACCTGCACAGGAGGCTCCAGACTAGGAATCACAGGATCATTGTCCACCCTCGCTCTCGAGCAGGGTCACCTAGAACGGGTTTGCACAGGGCCATGTTGAGTCATGTTTTGAGTATCTCCATGGATAGAGACTCTACAATGCATTCCAGCAACGTGCTGTAGTGTCTGACCATCCTCACAGCAAATAAAGCTTTTTGGATGCAGTTCCATGTATTTCAGTTTTAGCCCATTGTCTGTCCTGTCCCTGGGCACCACTGAAAAAAAGCCTAGCTCCACCATTTTTAATTCCCCTCGTAAGAAATTTATATACATTGTGAAGATCACCCTGGGCCTTTTCTTCTCTGGGCTGAACAGCCCAGCTCTCTCAGCCTCTCTTTGCATGTCAGATGTCCCAGGCCCTTCACCATCTTTATGGCTCTTCTCTGGACTCTCTCCAGAATGTCCATGTCTTAGGCTATGGAGCACAAAACTAGACCCAGCTTTCCAGATGTATCTCACTATTGGAAATGCTTCTCCTCATGCAATCCAGGAGGCTGTTAGCTAGCCTTGCTGTGAGGATGCATTGCTGGTTCAATGGTCAACTGGTTGTCTACCAGGACCTCCAGATCTTTTCATACCAAATGGCATTAAACCAGTTGTTCCCATCTTGTATTCATACACTGGGTTTTTCCTCCCCAGAAGAAGGACTTTGCATTTGTCCGTGTTGAACTTCATGAGCTTCTCAGCCCATTTCTCCAGACTGCTAAGGTCCCTCTGAATGGCAGCACAACTGTAAACTAAGAGGCAATTTCTCAAGGCATCAAGCCTGTAACTCCTATTCTGGTTTTGAGTGAGACCTAAAAGCCGAAGTACATGGATGGATCTGGTGTCAACTTCCTGCAATATTCTCCCAAACAGGTAGACAGGGAAAGACATCACAGTCATTTGAAGATGCTCCTGGTATGTGGGAGATCAAGGCCAAGATCCTGATCTGCTTCACTCGTAAGAAATAGCTTTAAGCTTTGTGTAGGCTCCTGCTGGAGCAGTTTCAGTTCATGAAAACTATCATCACAGGTTTGCTTTATCCCAAATGAACAAAACAGTCACTTGGTTCTCACTAATTCTTCTATGGCTTCATCAATATTGGTTTAACTTCCACTTTTTTTCTCAGAAGAGTAGTAATCATGGCAGTTTGCACCCTTTAGACTCAGTCTAACTTTACAGAAGAGTCTTTGCTGAGGCTGGTGATAGTTCCCATATTTATGGAACTACTTCATCTACCCAGAAATGAGAGAGAACTACTGAGTATATATTCACCTGCAGGTAGAACTTCTCAAAGTGCTTCTATGCCTGCTTTTCATTTGTTATTTAGCCCAAAACTCAGCAACCAGAAGCAGATGCAATCAAAATAACTTTTCGTTAATAATATACAGAGATTCAGATAAGAGCAAAAAAAGCCAAAATTCCTCAGTGTGGCAACATTGAAGGGATCTATCTGATTAAAAATCCCTGGTTTTCTCCTCAAAGGGTGACATTTTCTCAGGAAAACATCATCTAGCATGACAGTTGGGTTAGAGATATTATCTGTTATCCCTACTATATAATGATTTTGCCAACCTACATGACACTGAGTCTGGCAGAGGAAAAAAATGGTTATTGGGCAGACAGAGCCTAGTTCTAGTTAAAAAGAAATTGCCTGTAAAAAATCAAATAAAAAGGGGGAACAAATTTTCATTTCCATAACAACAGTTCTTTACAAAAATACAACCGTGTGAAAATATGGAAGTGACTATCAAATACCTAAAATAAATTAATTGGCCCCACGTAGTTCTGTATGTCAGTTAGTTCTTTGTAGGAAACCGGAAAGTCAGCAGCACATTTATACACAGCATATTTATACAATTGATTTCACATCAATTTATACCCAAGTTAAGTTTAAATCATTTATCTGGATGTTCTAGGCTCTACTTACAAACCTTTCCTCCAAGAACCTCAGGGAACATGGGGCTTCCTTTGGAAGTGGACTTCATAGTGGTGTTCTTTATCTGCACTTTAACGTCTTTAACAATTATTTTGCAGAGAAATCTGCAAAAGTTGGTCTACCAAAAAGGACTTCCACAATGTAAAATTATTCTTCATGTAGCCTGCTGCAGACTTTCATAACTTTGACTTCATTGTAATTGTTTTCATTCTTAATACTTCAAATAGTATTAGAGCAGCTAATAACTCAGTGTAACTACAATTAATTTAGAGTGGACTTAAATAAGTTTACAAAGGGAATCACAGACTCCTGTTGCCTCTTGTGTTTTTTAAACTAGAAACCAGCAGCACTGCAGATTTAAGACCTGATCTTATCAGTTGTTCCATGCTGTTACCTTCACAGGTCCTGCTGATGACAGTAATGTTGACATGGATACTTACAAAAAAATACATGAAAAATAAGAATAGATATCACGTAACTCCACACTTAGCTTAGACTTTTCAGTCTTTTGAAGGAAAACTTGTCAATATTTCTCAAGCTATAAGTGGGAGAACAATGAAGTGCTTCTGAAATCCATTTGTATATTTCTAGGAAATTTTGTAATATCTAATGGTGTATAAAAATATGATTTTATTTTAAAAAAATATTAAAAATACTTGTCTGTAGAAAGAGAGTTGCTTTCTGCAGTGTATCATCCTGAACTCATCTGGATTTCACTCTCTTCTGCTTCTCACTAACTTGCATATTTCCCATTGGAGATTTATGATTTAAACACATAGGCCAGAAAAGTTAAGCCAGTGTGTTCTGTAACACATCCTTGTGTGTTTTCAGTCTGGTTTCCTAGGGGAACACAGCTTACGTGATCTTGCTGTCTCAGTCCATCCATCATGTGCTGACTACAAGCCCATCTGACAGAAAGGTAAGGTATCAATGACAAATAATTTCCTACAAATTTCATGGAAGTCTGTGTCTGGGCAGATGAAAGAGATCTAAATTAATGTTCTATGTTGAGGGAAAGGTTACAAAGTGAGTTTAACCGCAATTGCAAACAACCTGGTCAGAACAAATTCATCATGTGCATTGGCTGGCAGATGGGTTGGCACATGTGCAACTCCAAACCATGCACAGCCCTTTGCCTAGACGTGGAGAAACAGAAACAACCGAGACATAGGCATATCATGAGGGTGGAAAGGAAGGAAGAAGGAAAATGAAGATGATGCAGGGGAAGCCAGGTAATGCACTGAAAGGACAGCTGGTGGGTTATTTTGGCAGCAGTAGGGGAGGTGCTGGATTAGTGTTGTGAAGATGTGAACTAATACAGAAAACATCCCTACTATAGCATTTGCATTAGTTCCACTGCTTCCAAGGCAATTTTTTTTGCTTGGAATATTAATGGGAATTACTCCTCTGTTTGCTGTTTTAATCTGACATTCTTGTTTGCATCAGGGCAGTAGAGGCAGAATCCAAAACTATTGGGTGTATTAGCATGCATTTTGCTGAAGGACTTGAAATGCTGAGACTGGAATGAATATTAGATTAAAGCTGCTTGAGGAGAAGTAGAGCCTCATTTGAAAATGTATTTTATATGTGCTAGTTTTGTATTTATTATACTGTAGTTTCTCAGACCCTTTTTCTCCCAGAGTCACTGTTGAAATAAAACCCAACCCAAAGTCAACAACAAAAAAAACACCAAACAACAGAATTACATATAATATTTTACAGAAAAGGGGATAGGATCTGTAGATAGTGTGTGGTTCTGGAACCTTAGTGACTGAAAAGATTTAATACTCCTATTAATAACAGCAAATAGTGATTGATTATACTAAGCCAAATAATTTGTGCTCTGCTAAAGTATATCTTCCATCCAGTTATAATTTGAAGTTGTCTAAAAATTGAGAATCTGCTACCAACTCTGGTAATTTGTTTCTCATTGATTGCAAAAAATGAGTGCTCTTAATTCCTCATTTGTATTTAACAAGCCTGATCATACAGCCATTGGTTCTTTTTATCACGGAATCATAGAATTACTTAGGTGGGAAAAAATCCTTAAGATCATCGAGTTCAACCATCAACCTTGCGCTGACAAATCCACCACTAAACCATGTCCCTACGTGCAACATCTACACATCTTTTAAACACCTCCAGGGATGGTGACTCAACCACTTTCCTGGGCATCCTGTTCCAACACTTTACACCCTCTCAGTGAAGAAATCACAAGGAAATTTGCACTTTAAATCCTTTACCAGATTCATTGCCCTTCTCTGGACATGCTCCAGCACCTCAATGTCTTTCTTTAGTGTCAGAGATTTTACTAAAGTCTTGGTAGACATCTATGACCTTTCCCTCATCCACTAAGCAGGTCACACTGTCATAGAAGGAGAATAGGTTAGTCAAGCAGGACTTCCTCTTCATAAACCCATAATGACTAAACCTGATCACCTGGTTGTCTTTTCCTGTTAGGATAAAGAACTTTTTAGGGCCTAGTTTTTGCCTCCTACTATAAGTACTCCTAAGTTTTGTCTCCTAATTACACTTAAATCATGTCACTTCCAAGATTTCTTTTGATAAACAGAATGAGTCTGTAACTACAACTCTTTTGGTCTTAAATAATTTCATAGCCCTCTTCTGACCAGTCTTCAGCTTTTTAACATCCTGTATGCAAACTATAGGACTCATCTCATGGAAGAGGAAATCTCTAAAAGGTTCCCTCTATAATCACTTTTGGCTACCAGATAATTCATCTCAGCCCAGCTTGCATATCTATTTCTGGATGAGACTCATCTCTTCTAAGTTAGTACTGATGAACCCTAGTCTATTATTCCAGTGATGGGCTCTCCAGTACAATGTACTTAAATAAAACTGCATCCTACTTTGACTCATAACTTCTTTGCTTGAATAGCCAAGGGCTGCCTTAATCTTTTCTGCACCAGCACCAATCTGGAATTTCATGCTGAATTGTCTGTTCTGTCTCACCCCTAAATTCTCCTCAGACTTAAGTAGTCAGGATTCCATGGATCCAACTCTATCCAACACCCAACACCCAACTCAATCAGTTTTCTTATGTGAAATTATCTAGTTAATACCATCTGAAGGGTTTTGAAGGGATTCAGATGTAGTGTGGCACTGAGCTATGTAACAGGTATATGTGCCACTCACAAAACCAGATGTAAAACAAACCAGGTTGCTACAACAAATCTGGGTCCACAAGTAGCTCAAGACAGGTTATTCCCAAACATGAGGTAGCGTGAGCTCTCCAATATACCATGCTTTGTCCTTTCATTTCTGTCATAGCTTCAGACTGCTTCATTCCTTGGATGAAGACCAAGTTAACCTGTTCTTATTGATTTCTCCATCATTCTCTAGAGCAAAATATTAATATTTCATGTTAGCTCCATAAACTACCATTTTTTTAAAACAGCTTCTGCAGCTTTTATGGGAGTTGCTAAGACCAGAACACTCCCAAGTAGAGAGATAAGGAGTAGAATTTTTCTGCCTACTTGCCCTACTACACTTCTAACTCATGTAATCAGGTATCTGTATTATTTCAGTTCCTCATATTACGTGAAAGTGTGCTGGCTTACAGTCATTAAAAAAATAGATCCACTTTTCCTACTGCTATTCCTATTAAAATATACTTTGTCTCTCTTTATCAAAACCTAGGACTCAGCTGAAAGTCAGAATCTTTCTTTAGTCTGGTGTGCTCATTAGCTCTGTCAGCCCATATGCACTGGGCTGTGATACACTTCTTTGCCTGACTTATTCTTATGCTGACTTACTTAGGTATAAGAATAGTTCAGGAATCCCTTAGATTTTACTTCTTAAAAAAGTAAGTAGGTACCCTTGCCCAAGGTTATGTATTTTTCTTTGTTGCAGTTTGTGATGAAAAGAAGGCTGTAAAATCAAATTATCATAAGAATATTCAAAACCGTATAATTTATACATGTCACAAACATAGGTGTATATTCTTGCTTTTCATTGATCCAGTTAGTCAGAAAGACTTGTCTTTATTTATCTGAACCTGCACTAAGCCAAGTTTTATTATGTTTTATATATATGTATGGTGAAATGAGACACAGTCAAGGACTCAGTTATGTAAACAGACACTTATAAAAATTATCATGTCATTGGCTTCAGCGTACATAGGTAGATGTACTCTGCCACAGAAGAAACCTCAGTGAGGGTGAAAATGCACATGAGATCTGGGAGGATGAGAATCCATCTTTGCTGATGTTTGAAAAAGATACAAATCCATCAGGCTTGAAATAAGGCTCTATTATGAAGTATTTTTCTTTTTAAGCACCTTAATAATAATAGAAAGTCTGTTGGCCTTTTCAATATGAAACTATAAACACTTGATAAAACAAGACCAAGGAGCTCAAGTAATGTACACAGTATTAAAATGGGGAGCCTGGATTGTTTTAATCCTGTTGAGACAGTTAAGTAAATAAAAGACTCCAATTTTATTTATTTATTTCTTGGTTTTGAGTCATTTTGAAAGTAGTCATTTTTCTATAAAAGAAAAATGGGGACATTTGATTTGTTTCTTTATGACAGGCAAACTAAGCCTTAAAATTGCTAATTCTTTTTTTAAAATATAGGCAATATATAACTGCTGTGATGCAGCTTAAATGAACCTTGTGCAGCATACTTTTTATAACTGTGTAGTTTTCCTCTTACTTAGTATGCTTAAATTCTTTAAAATGGCATACATTTTCCTCTCTCTCCTCAAGATATTATTTGGCAAAAACATGAACACTAAGTCATTTCAAAGTGACATCCCCTTGCCTGCTATTGGCTTTCCTGCTATCTCTCCTCTAGGTGCTCATTTCCCCTCCTGCTCCACACCATGTTGCTGCCCAGTGCCCAAGACACCTTTGAGCCTTAGCCCTCGCAATGTTGAGGCATGGCTAGATGCAATGGTAAACGTGCAAGAGCTTAAGCACCAATAAATATGCAACATTTGCGTCTGATTAGCATGTTCCAGTCAGCACTAATAACATTACTGTCAGAAACAACCAGTAGGGATTTTGGGCAGGTCCTGATGAAAAAAAACATAGTGAAAAAGCATAGCAAAAAGCATCCCATTCCTTGTCATTTTCATCCTTGGCACTAGCTGCAGATGGTCCCCATGGGGGATGATCAGCTGCAGCCTCACCACCGCTCTCTATGCCTAGGCACTGGGGAGAGATTTTCTCATTCCTTTACTTTCTCACTTCTATTTTCTTCCATTTTCCCACACCTTAATTTGGAGCTTTAAAATCAAGATATCCTGCCAGCTACAGATGCCACTAATTAATCATTGTGCCTATGGGCGAGCCTCAGCATCCTCTGTGCACCTATCTCTCCCAATAACCTGTCTTTGACAGCAGACATTAGTGAATGCCAAGAGAATAGCATAACAGCCAGGTAAGCCTATATCAGTGTTTCTCCAGAATAGCTTGCTAGGCCAAATAGTCTGTAATCTGGGAGCTTCCCTGAGCCAGAAATTCTCAAGTGATATGCTTGCAATTAGGAGTCCATGTTGGACTTTTCTCCCACAAATTTTTCCCATTATTTTTTAGGCACATGCAACCTATTAGCACCTCCAACACACATTGACAGGAATTCCCCATTCCTCTAAACTATGTGCATGACTCCAATCTGATTTGTTTCAACCATCAATTTTCTGGCAGCCCCTGATGCCCCTCATTCTTGTATTAGAAAGGACCATAAGCAATAGTTTCCAGCCTTCCCAATGCCACTCCATGATCAGCATGACCTCTTGGCTGTTTCTTTTCCAGACTGCAAAGCCCCAGCCACGCAAAGCTGGAGGTGCACAGCTCATGGAAGAGAGGGAGAGGAGGGGGTGAGCTCTGCTCAAGTCACACTATTAATGGACATGTTTCTGAAGGGCTGGGAGGTCCTACAAACAGAGCAAGGTCGGTATTTTAGGCTAGGATTTAAAAAGTGCAGTCTACTCCAGCGTAGTGCAGGACAACACAAAACAGCATGACGAATGTCACACCACTGTGCGTAAGACAGTGACTAGATGTACATGGACATTCATGGGAATGTACATGGTGCGATTTCAATGTTCATCATCTCCTTTTCCAACTTACTTAGAAACCCAGTTTCATTTCCAAGAATAAAGAACAAAACACTAGAAATTAGATTTGTTTGACAAAGACCTCTATAAGCTGCTTCCAGCCAGTCGGCTACAAATTCAGAATACAAACAGTATTCTTCCAAATATATAAATTGCTCATGTCTGATGCATAAGACAGGCACTGGTGTGAACATCTGCAAATATAATTCTTGGTATGCGTCTGTAAATGGCAAAATGTACACAGAAGTGTGTGATTTGATAAAAGAACCTTGCCTAGACAGGAAAGGAAGATTGCCTGTGTCAGAAGACTGTCCCTCACACACAGCTCAAAATTGAAAAGTGTTTTATATTTTCATCTGTAATCATATAAAGAACTCTAAAAATGACAAAATCCCAGCAAGAGACAAAGCTCCTCCTTTTGTAAAAAGAAAAAAAAAAAAAAAGCAAAGCAAAAGATTTTTTTTTTAAAAAATATAGATAGACTCTAAAATGTCATTTTTGTTTTGCGATAGCAGCTGAACAGTGAAAGGTGATTAGCTAACAATATAAAATCTCATAATTGCATCTCGAATATTGTAAGTTCAAGACTTAAACAACAGATGAGTTAAAAGACAAGTTTTGCTTCTAATTTGGCTTTTGTTTGTTTAAGCCTACTTTGCAGCAGCCCTTAAATCTCTATTTTCTGGTTTAATTAACAAAAGACATAATACCTTGCCTTCTACATCATGGCATGGAAATTAGTTTCGCAAACTGCAGTTACAAGTAGTTTTGCTAAGTTTGCACCGCATCTTATGAACAAAAATAGCACACACTGCATACCGAGCTCTGCAAACTGGCAAAAGACTGGAAATAGAAAAAGGAACATTTATTGTCATTTAGTCTTGTCAAAGTAAACTGGATTAAAGCCTTGCCTGAAGAAAGTCAACATATACTAAACATCCAATGGCTCTCAGAATCAGGCCCTTACGCTTTCATTGAGTTGGTAGGTATTTTCCTCTTGATATTTCATTCAAGGGGATATGCACACTGATGAGCTGAATATAAACATTCTCTCTCCTAGTCTCAATTGTCTCCAAGTCTCAGTAAACAGATCCCAGGAGTATGCATGTTATTTAAAAATTAGTGTACTAAGCAGATCCCACAGGCAACATGCAACTGGAAAATTTTTGAGTAAGCATACAGTACTGACTTTTGCTACATGATGCACTAATACTCCCATGTCCACTCACCTCCTGCATTGTCCCAGATCTCTAGCTGGCCCCAAGTCTCAGTTTGAACTGTGCATCCAGACCATCAGAAAAGCCTCTCACCCTACATATCTTAACTGACATGCAAACCAGCTAGTGCCCAGCTACAAATCAACCTCTTCCTTGGTCTTTCCTGTGTAGATTTCCAAAATGCAGATAGACAGCTGGAGGACAAAAAGCAAAACTGGAAGTGTATCCTACTGTGAGATTCATCCCTCTCGTAACAATTTTCTACCTGGCATGAGCACTCAATGGTTACAAGCACCCTGTCTTTTTCTTCCTGGGTGGCTGAACGTTGTGCTGTTCACAGGCCTGAGGTTTTGTCCTTTCAACAAATGGAGGTTAGAGCAGTTTGAGAACCACAGCAAAGAAAACAGAAAAGCCATCACAAAAACCTGAAAGCCAACAGTTCATATGAGCAACTGCTTAAGTCACTGAGATGCTCTTTGTATGCATTTCTAATGCACTCATTACCATAATAGCACCAAAACAATTTCTTTTCTTCCTTTCTTTTTACTGTTACAGTAATAATTTATTTAAAATAGGAACTACATCAGCCGATTTCATATAAGATATTACCTTTGCTTACAAATACTACCAATTTGTGCAAGCAAGATCTGTAATTTAGAAAAGATTGATCTTAGAAGAATCACAGCTCCAACTACATTACTACCCACAGGAAAACACAACCCAGTTATATTCTGCAATGAGATGCTGCATTGTATAGCAGATCAGCTGAACATGCACTAACTGAAACTCCAGAGAAAACATTTTTTTAAGGTTTCCGCCAGGATGAAGGTTTATACCAGTACTGTATGCACAGGTCACCTATTTCTGACTTTGTGCAGTATAAGTATTTTCCTACTGAGATGGGAGACACACCTAGTGCGAAACAAAGAATGAATTAACTTTGTCATTAAAAACCAGCTGGGTGTAGAATAGGATTCCAGTGCTGTCCTCCACATCATTCCCACGGTTACCTAAGGAAATCAGGCCTAGCTTAAAATACACAAAAGCAGTCCACACCTGATCAAATATACTTAGAGAGACAGAATGGGAAGGCATTTCAAGTGAGTTGCTTTACAAGTTTCTTTTCTACTCAGTCTACTCAATATTCCATTTACATAGAGCTGTGAAATGATTGATGACCAGCTATTGGGGTGGCAAAAGCTGTGGAAGATCAGACCAAATTTTAAAACAACCTGGTGATGTAGCTGTCCAAAATCAACAAGATTAGTTTAGCTTGTCTTTGCCTCAAATGCAATGTGAAAGGTTTATTCCTGGCAAGCTATTACAGAACAAATCAATGAGGATAACAATCAGCTAGACAGTTGTGTGTTGGTGAAAGAGCTGGGTTTATAGGGGTCACAAAACTTGTACATGGGCAGCAATCTAGTACTGTAGAAGGAAGACAACTTTCATTTTGGGAAGCATTATAGAAATGGGGTGTGCAATAAGACAGAGAAAATATTTCTTCTGTCATGCAGAGTACTTGTGAAGTGTTACCTGGAGCACTGCATCCAGACCTGGATTCTGCACTTGAAGGTAAGTCAAAGAAAATACAAGGAAATGCGAGCAGTAAGAACAATAAAAGGTCTGGAAAAGAAGAGAAGAAAAAATTGAAAGAACTAGGGTTGCTCTGCTTGAAAAGTGAGGACTGAGAAAGAAATGGGAATCTTCCTTCGTCATAAAGATTTTTATAAATTGGTCTTGCTAACCTTAGTATACTTAGGACAGATATCAGGGAAGACTTCCTAGTGGTAAGGGTAGAGAGAGGGTGTTATGGTGACCCTGGGACATTATGAAATCTCCATCAGTGCAGGAGGCTGAGGTTATGTCAATATTAGCAATTCAGCAATACTAGAGCACAAAACCACTCAGCCATCCTCCTTGCAAAACCATTGGTTGTTCTGGGTTTATCAGCACTCCCCAGACAGCTCCTGGGCATGGGCTAGCAGTTCACATGGGCCAGGAACCATTCCCAACAGATAGGCTCAATGGGAGCATCATTTACAGCAAGTGGGAGAGCTTCAGGGTGTATTTCCCTGGCCCATTTGGTCCTGGGATCAGTGAACTGCCAGGCACATTCAGCTATGAGTACTTCAGTCTACCAATAGAAGTCTGTAGGAAGGTAAACCCACCTCCACAGCAGGGGGAATTATGAAATATTCCAATGTCTCATGTAGACCTACATGCTTGCAGTCCTGTGTTAGTTTACTAATGACCTTTGCTGGACTATGCAGAAAAAACAATATATGCTTCAGTACAAACCAAATTAAATCTTTCAGGATCCTTATGAAGAGGCAGTGAGACTGGCCTTCCTGCAAAAGAAAAAGCAGCCTAATACAAATCAAGTCCAAAATCTGAGCAAGAGATAAACAACTTTTATCAACTAGAAGATGAAGAACTCAATTTTTGTTGCATGGAACAAGCATCAGAAAACAGTGCAAGTATATTGCCCTTCCATCATTTTGGAATTCAGAGAAGGCTGGAGGCTCTATGTTGCAGCGTAGCTGTCAGAAAGCCTCTCTGCAACACCTGTGAGCCTAACTTGATCTTGCTTTGCAAACAGAGAAAATGTCATTAATACAGTCATTGCTCTAAGTGTGCCATGATTGATAGCAGCTTAGCTGCAGTAGCCAGGAGCTCAGTGTGGGCTACAGAGCCTCCCTAAAGGGGTGGTTTGCTCAGTCTGCATAAGCACAGTGTTGTCCCAGCTGGATTCTAGCTGCTGTGTAAGGCAGTTAACCTAATCCTAGCTCTTTGCTGCACCTCCAGTGCAGATACTGCCGAAGAGGTGTCCCAGATGGCTAGCTAAGCTGCTGGAAAACAGTCTCTGTGGTTCCTAGAGGGCTTTGTTCATGAAGGCTCAGCATCAAGAGGCACCTTTTATGTATACACTGGGAAATATACACTCCTCATGGCCACCAGCCTTTCTCCACACAGCAAAGTCCTCCTTCATTTCTCCCATCACATCTTGGCATCCTATTTTTTGGGGAGACAGTGGCAAGAATGAGAAGACATAGGCACTTGGGAGTCAAAAAGTTGTCACTAGGTGACCAAGAAAGTGGAGGATATGGTTATGAATCTGCCTACTAATAATGAGCCAAAAAGAGTCTTCAAGTTGCTGTGAGAAAAGAAGCAGAATGTCAAGTGGCAAGGGCCAGCCTGTCAAAATGGTGAAATTTTATGGAAAGTGAATATTTTCCTGCTGTGAATATTTCCCCTTCTCTTTCCCATGTTCATAGTCAGGCTTAGTTCAGGCAAGTTCAATTAAGATAAGTAGTTTGGTTTATAAAAAAATACAGATGAAGACACTAGGTTTAGTGGAGCTAAAAACAGATGATGAAGAGTCCCAAAATCTCAAAATGTAGCAGTAGCAGGAAAGTAACAACGACAGTTCAATTAAATGTATTTTCTGAACCCAGGATAGGGGCGAAAAATACAAAGGAGAGAATTTGAGTGACTTGGAGCAAGGTGACTTTAAAATAAATGTAGGTATTCAAACCTGCTTTGAGGAGGAAGGTGACTTTGATGAATGCTTGAATGACCCCACCCCCTGTCAAGCCTCAGTCCATTTCCTTGCAATCCCACACGTTTCGTCTAAGTCACCCGAGAGGACAAAACTAGTGGGTGTGTAATTTTTTCCCGTTCCTCCCAGGTGGTCTGCTGCAAAGCTTGAAATTTGTATTTTTGTAGCAAATAATGAAATAAATTGCCCCCTCGAGCCCCAGCATATAGGAGGAACATTCAGTACACTGCAAGACTGTAAGTCACCTCTGAGTCATCAGATCCAGACCCCTGCTATCTCCAGCAATCATGCCACATAAACCAATTCATATATCTGTCTTGTTCCATATTAAAAATGCTGTGGATGTTTGCCCAATTTCTAAGCCTTTTTAAGCTCTATTCTGAAGGATGGAAATTTTCTTCAAACTTGCATCTTAAATTTATTCAGAGACAGCTCTACACTTGAGTTTCGTGTCATGAAGACCCTTTATCCTAGCTCTTCACTCTGTACAGCACTAACCCCCAGATTCAGTCTGCATAATAACAGCCTTTTCAGCCCCATCCAAACTTTGCTTTGCCAAGCCAAGCTCTTTCCAGTCTCCCCAAAAGAAGCCTCAGATCCACCACTCAAATGACCTTCTACAGCAGCTGGAATCTGGGTTTTTCTTGTTTTGCTCTTTTTAAACTGGGTGACCGGCGTTGCAATCAGTTTCCCAGACAGTCTGTAACAGCAGCATTTTCAAGGGTTAATAGTTGCTTATCGTTAATAGTTGCTTATCAGCAGTAGAAATATTTAATCTGGCAGGTTTTAGCCTTGTATTTGCTTTCTTCATTAGAGCATCTCAGTGAGCATGACTGACCATCAGATGCATGTTTCCTCGTATCTTCTTTCCTAATGACAAGTCTCAGGTTTATAATAATAGTTACTGCTATTAGTCCCTATTAAATTTTCTCCCACTTCTGTAATTGCATTCTAAAGGTTCAGCCAAGTTTTTATTTTATATTCAAATCTTCATTTCCAGTGCTCATACTGCTGAACCTTTTGTTAGCAGCAGTTTTCATTACCACACGATTTTATTTTCCCCAAAATTAATTGATAAGAACACTAAATAATCAAACTTAACCATTTATCATGCATTTTTAAGTCCAAGATACAATATTGCATTTTCAAGTTTAAAACCAGCTATCCTAGGTAATTACAGTACAATCCATCATACCTTTAACTGTCTGATTCTATTTTTCACTTGTCCCCGTATCTGATTACTTTAATAAAAGTCTTACTTTCTGATACATAGCGGGTTTGTGAATGACAGCAGCATGTAAACCTTAATTTTGAAAAAGCCTACAGAAGTTCAGTAAATTCACAAACCTTTCTATCATAGGTTGGTTAGGGAGTATTTTTAGCCTGCCGCATTGAATTGAGTAGCAACAGAGTTACTGTTCTATTGGGGTTTTATTTATAAATGTAGGACTAAGCCTAGCCTTTATCATAGGTAAGCTGTTATCTTAATAAAACAATGAGTAGAAGCTTGCTTAGGGTCTGAGCTCTGCTTTTATGACTCAGGTTCAGTACCTAGACCCATATTTAAATCCCTAAATAAATGTGTCCTGAAGCACTGCATGACTGCATTCGCTACTGATTTGACTGCAAGTCCAAGTTATTAGGTTTTCTGTCCTTTCACAGGACAAGAAAATTTCATTTTGGTGAGAGCTGCAGATTGACGGTGTTTCCATGCTTTGCGGCTCCTTGCAAAACATGTTCTCACTCTTTACTTTTCATTCTTCTTTGGAGGTGAGTTAAGCGAGAGGGCCACAGTGTTTTGATGTCCAATGCTGAGAGACAGGCTGCCAGCTACAAGCTGTTCTGAGGCTGGATGATTCATGTCGACTGAATAGAAAAAGGCTAGAGACAGCACATTGCCCTCCAAATTAAACCTTTATTAGC
The DNA here is from genome assembly GCA_025448015.1 of Bolborhynchus lineola. Classification (NCBI taxonomy): domain Eukaryota; kingdom Metazoa; phylum Chordata; class Aves; order Psittaciformes; family Psittacidae; genus Bolborhynchus; species Bolborhynchus lineola. The sequence goes on along the minus strand of JAOEHX010050659.1, from coordinate 28,468 downwards.
AGACCCCAAACTCAGCAGAATGAGAAACACCAAAGTGCTTGCTTACGCTTCTGCCTTCTCTAAGGTCAGGAAGGTTTGCCTGATAATTTTGAATTAGGTTCAGTTTCGTGTTTAACAGCTGAGACCTGCTGAGGTATGTCAGCTCCATATTTTAAAACACTTCCCTGCTCTGTCCCCAGATAAACCTCTGAGATGACCTTTTTCAAGAAGGACTGTAAACATGGAGACCTCATACCACAAGATGAGCATCCAGCCAAACCAGAAGCTAGCCTGGGACTTCTGAGCTAACAAGAAGCCTCTGTGAGTTTCTCATGCTAATTTGTCCCTTCCAGTTTGAGCAGCATTTTAATATTAAACTCAGCCAAAGCTAGGTGGGTGGTAAGAGCAACAGCATACTCTTTCTGCTCTTTGCATCAAGGTGCCCCAAATCTGCTGACTAAAAACTTTCTCGGGAGGTAGAGTTTCATTCTAAAGTAAAAGCAAAATTTAGAAGCATATAAAAAAAGGTTGGAGCAGAAATCAAATTTGGGCTGAATTTGGAAGCAAACTTTGTATCAGCTGTTGTGTGCATCGCTGGAGGGGTGTCCAGAGCCAGGGTGGAGTCAAAAGGGAAAACAGTATGAATAGCAGGAAAGAGAAAAAAGAGGCTGGAAGGGATACATACTGAAACCCTGGAAGATTAATGCTCTTTACTACGAAGAGACAAGTGACTCTCAAATGAAGAGTCTCCACAGCTATAATCCTAGTCCACCTTTAGCCTCCCCTGTCCTTGCTAGAGTAAGCTAGCAGTTATGAGTAACTGAACAGCAAACCAGCAGGAATCTCTCTGCAACGCACTGGGGTAAAATTGGTCAAACACTTTTGGAGTACCACAAACTGCACCCAGTGCAGTGTGGTGACACTGCAAATCATATACATATTGTGACAGCTGATACAAGGAGGAAGGACTGCCCCAGAGCAACCCAGCAGAGCCCTGAGAACTGGAAAAGACCTCTGGGAGCTGTGTGTTGCAGCCATATAAAAGACTGAAGAAAATGAAAAGCAAGAAAACCTTACATGCCATTACACATTGTGACTGTGCTGCACAGGCTGTGTTAAGCACCCCAGGTCTAAGCCTCAGCATTAAAAAAGAACAAGGGTAAGAAAAGTTAGGGGAAGGTTGTGTTTCTTGGTAAAAAGAGAAAAAAGTCACAGAAATGAGAAGCTGAGGAGAGGTCTCTGCAGTGTGGTTTGGAAGTGTATTTTTCAGCATCTAACATGTCCAAATGTTGACAATCTATTATCAGCCATGGGCAGTGCTCTCTGGTTGTGCTGCTCAGAGCCTAATTTTCACCAGCAAATCTCACTCTGCTAGCTGCTTTCAGTGGTGTCTGCATTGAGAGGAATACAAAGCCCTGCAGAAAAGCATTATTTTTGCTTTCTGCTATTCTCACAGGAATATTCTTTTTTTCTTTTTCAATTACAAAATAAAGATATTTATGAATCTTCTAAATAAAACTAACAGAAAAAAAGGAAATATGTACATATACGCAGAGAAAAGTGTGTAAATATTTTGTTTGTCATGGGTTTGGGTTTTCAGTCTTACATATTAGGATATATGATGGCTGACTAGTAGACTAACACTTAAAATATCGAACAAAAATAATTCTGCCTGTACATCAAAGGTGTGAGCCTGTAAACTTAATTACAGAAACAGTGTAGGTTTATACGAGCACAAAAAAGACTAACAAATAATAAAATGCTGAAAAGCCTAAAATTTCTCAAGAAAAATCCTGACTCCAGACTTTTTTAGTGTGCATATCTGTGTACCAGATCTTGTTCCCTTTTCTTCAGTCTGAATTTATATCTGCTTGCTTACAAAGCAATGCAAACACCAAGAACATCAGGATTTTACCATGTAATTCTATGGTCTTATGACAAATCTAAAACTAAAAGCACCCTACCTGGTGCCTTTTTGGTTTTGGTTTGTTTTTTTCTTTTCTTTTTTGGGGTTCTTTTGCCTTCTCCCTGGTCTGCCAAACTGCAGTGCCATGTATTCAGTGACACCGCAGTCCCCTCTTGTATGGCTTCCCACTACTGGCACCCCAATGCATTCCATTTTGCTCCAGCTCTGCCCTGTGGGGATGGATGCAGCTTAGCTAAGAGCCACAGTACTGGTCCCTCAGCACTCTGGCAATTCAGCCCCTTTGCTGTTGCGTTTTTTCCTCAGTTCTCTTGTGTTTTGATGACTACAAA
>JAOEHX010050659.1:13340-25940 GCA_025448015.1 Bolborhynchus lineola | reverse complement strand
ACCCCTTGTCCTATCACTACAGTCTCTAATGAAGAGTCCCTCCCCAGCATCCCTACAGGCCCCCTTCAGATGTTGGAAGGCTGCTATGAGGTCTCCACGCAGCCTTCTCTTCATAAACCCATAATAGCTATACAGGTTACAGGGAAGACCCTGAGGATTCACTATTTCGGCAGGTGAGTAGGATCAAATCTATAACTAAAACTCAGGAAAGTGTTTGAAGTCAAAGTTGCATAGCCATGTGTCAACTTGCAGGAGAGTTTTGGACATGAGAGCAACCAAGACGTGTCAGGAGCTTCTAATAAATATTTACATAGTGTTGCAGAAATACCAGGTGTCTTATCATGAGCAATGTGTGCCAGATAGAGCCTCTGAAGAGCTAACCACCAAATGGGGTAAAACAGAAAAACACTAACTCTAGAGCTGGGATACAGCACCTGCTCTCTGAAGGGGAAATTAGCACAATAGGCACGATAAGTCCATATACTGGAATATTATTTCTATGCTAGAAACTAATTGGATTTGCTGTATCAGTGTCTTGTTCTGTGCCCACTGGAAAGTCAGATTTTGGATCCAGAGCACCAAAATAGGAACAAGGTCAGCTTCATAAAGAGATAGGGCTGCACTCATTTTTGTTCAGCATTTTCCAGAGGAAGATTTAATGCAGATTCATGTAAGAAGAGACACAGAGAAACAAAACATCTCTGAACCATTCTGAAGATTTATCTCTCCTTAAATCCTCCTTCCTCTGTCTCTAGGTAAACTAAATTTAATGCTTCTTCACAAGCAAGACAATCAGTTACAGAGACTGTAAGAGTCTAAGTAACACTTTTTTTAAGAAGTAAGATTATAAAAAGTATTCCTTCAGAACAAACAGCAACACTATTGAACATAGGAATTCACCAGCATACTGACCTGTTAAAGACAACCCAGCCCAAGAAGTGGATATTTTGGAAACACATGGGTAATGGCACCTAGGAACTATTTTTCTCCAGTGGTTTTATGACATGTCATAACAGGCATCTCTCAAGCTAAGTTGCAGAGCTGTAGAACTTTTGTGGATGGAAGTTTTGATAGGATTTAAATCTGTCTGTAATTCACTCATGAGTATGGGGTCTTAGTCTTTTTTAATACACGAAATTTAGCTGATTTTTTTTGCATTCTGTTTTTACCAATTTCATCTGCAGAGATATAAAAACCAGCTTGTTTTGTATATGCCATCAGTGGTGTGAAAAGTGTGATATGCTGCTGTGCTACTGCCCTGAGATAATATGCTGCTAGCTGGGTACCTCTGTGTCACTGTTATACCTTGTTACTCACCAGTATAAGAATCACCTGAGCTGACACAACTGTACTAGTAGAAAATTTGTCTGTATTTTTGTATAATTTCAGTAACATATTTCAATAAACCAGGTTTTCATAACCTCTTTACACTACTGCAAAGTGACTTTTACTAGTTTGGTAAATGTACTCTAGATTCTTAGAGAAAATAAAGGAAATAAAAAGCAGTTAACTCTTACTGACTGAGGGAAGATGTCTTTGCTTAACAGAGATTTGCCATTTTCAATAATATTCGTTCAGCTATTTTATTTTCTCTATGCTGGCTACACCTTTCCCATTGATTTGCCAGCACAGTGAGTTGATGTCATGCTCTCCAGGTTTTCCACTCCAGGTATGTCCAGGCTTCATCATAAGATGAACTATGAAAACACCTAAGTGGAAAAGCTGGGAAGTTTATCCATTTGCTCATCAGGAAGAGACTGTGGTGCAGTGTGGACAGACCCCACATCAATTCATCTTGCGGTCATTTCATTAGTATATTCACAAGAGATTAATGAGAATGTGCTCTTTTCTTTATGCGACTTAGCTCAGATACTTTTACTTCATGGAGACTGTGATTGTCTCCTTGGGTGGAATCTAGCTCATGTAGATCTCAAAAAGTTAGTTGTCAAAATCTCAGTTATTTACCCTGCTTCCTGTTATAGGCAGCTGGGAGAAGCAGGCACCTCCAGAGAGAAATTCATCTCATCTGGAGGTAGGTAGTTAATGTAAGTCAGAGAGATTGCATGTGTGGGCTGCTCTCCAATGAATGTAGTGGAAGCCTAGAGCAATCAGTAGAGAATTAGACAACTAAACCTTAAATATCTGCACTGAGATGGAAATAAACTTGCCCAATATTTCTCTGCCAATGATAAATAGCTGCTACAAGGAAAGCTGTGCTCTCGGTCATAGTTTCGTGGCTTGGCTTGTAAAACATGCCCTGCTTCAGGGTCTCCTATCTCCCCAAACACTCCTCAGAGCATTACAGTGTGTAAGTAGGTCAGCACTTTTGTTAACGCTATACCACTCCAGTGATAAACCTTTTGATCCTGCAAAAACAATGTCCAAATGCTACTTCTCTAGCATCTGTTTGACCATGATAGCATAAGGATGGCTTGCAGTCTAATATTTGTCCTTTTAAATAGATCCTTTAATTTATTCCCTGTGCAGGAAACCGTTGTACAGATTCACTGTGGGAAGGAAATAATAGTTGTGTAGAGGACAAAGACTTCTAAAAAGGCAGCTTGTTTGCATCCACAAGCTGCCTGCAATACCTGTGCCTCTTTACATTTTATAAGGTAAGCATTATATAAAGTAAACATAAATTACAAAGTTTGATTGTACTTTGTCTGGGTTATTTGTTTTGTTGTTTTTTGTTCAGTTTTGGGTTTTTTTTAAATAAGATTTTCCAAATAAGACTGTGCTTTTTTATTTGGTAAATTAGTTTAAGTAGAAGAGTGAGCCAGAAGCAATCTGGAGTCTCAAAGGATCGACATGTAAGAGATAAATAATTTTACACTGTTTCGTATGTTTGGATACAGTGATCCTAATTATGGTTTTGTCTTTATTTCCCACCTTTACTCGAGGACAATGGCAAATGCCATTATTGTAACCAAATACAAGGATTTGATTACTACAGTAATGATGCTCTACTCAACACTTTTCAAGATATGAAGCAGCAATATATAGCCCAGATACTAAGAAAAAACTGATATCATAATGGTTAATCTTCTGTTACCTTATTTACACCTTACAGTACTTTGAAAGATCAGATACGTTTTCTTCTTTGCAAAATAAATTCTGAGAACAGAAATGGTTTTGATCACAACTCAAAACTTCTATTTTCAAACATTTCCATCAGAATTACAAGTCAGTCATTTATGGAAGTATTTGGGGAAAAAATGCATAACAGTTCAAGTAATTTGAAAAGTTCCGTTTTCAAGAAGTGTTTTTTCCTGATCCTAATGGCAGAGGAACACAGCTTGCTGTCTTCAGTTCAACAGGACACGCTGACCATTTTGTCTTATATTAAGTGAACTGTGGGCATACCACAGACATGAAGACTGCCCACAGTCGTTATCACCAATTCCTTGCTGTCTGTCAGTATACATTCCTAGATTTTTGCCTGATCAAAACCATTACTCCCTCAGGCTGTTGTTTTTTCAGGTCAGATTTCATCTGGTAAACTTTGGCAGCCTTAGCCAATTGGCAGCTTGAGCATCTTTATCTGAAAGCTTGACTCTAGATGTGACTTTACCATTTTTTGTTGTTGTTTTTTTCTTAATTATATTAATTTTAAAATCTTAATTTAAAAAGGCAATGTTAAATGCTTAATTTAACATGTTTTAATTTAAAATGTGAATTTTTCTCTCTTGTGTATCTCTCTTGGCAGTATCTCAGTAAAATAAAGTTTTAAAACTTATTTGAAGAATTTCTCTATACCTTTCTGAGAATTTGGGTGTTATTCCAAACCTTGTAAATCTCACTTTAAGTTACACCAGCTAAGTGGCACATTAACAAGATAGCAGAAGATTTGTTTTTTAGTGATAACGTTATGGTGTCACTAAGGGGACATGATAGGAGGGAGACCAGATATTCACCTGATCCTTATTGAGCAAGAAAATATTCCTCACAGAAGTGCAATTGGAAAATATTCTACTATAGTAAGGATTGATTTGGACCTATGTACTTTAGCCATATATTGCTCTTTCTAAAATGAAAGAACCTGAAATTGCTTAAATTATTTATCATTAAAAAGGCAATATGGCTTTTGTGGTTTTTTTTCTATTGTGTTCTTGGGCATAAATAAAAGTTATATTTGAAAGATCATCTTGATATATATATTACACCTATTTTGAAATTCATAAGTGCAGTAGTTTTCATGCCCATTAAATTTAGACTAGATACCAAAGTGCCTGGACTTCACTGGAAAGTGAGAATCAGTGCTCATTGTCATCAATTTCTGCATGTTTATGTCCTCCAAAGATTCCTCCACAGGACAGAAATGATATTATGTGTCAACACTCAGAGCACCAGGATTGCAAAAAGACCCTGAACAAGGGTCATTATGGGCAAGCTGCACTTTTGACCTCTCTGCTTCTCTCCTGTCTCCACCATGGTACAATCCACAGCCAAGCTCTATTTGTGGTGTTTCCCTGTGACTCTGGCAAACCATGATTCTCCTCCCTTCTGCCTGTGTTGAGAGAAGCCATGGTTTTGATTCCACACATGGTTTTGATTGTTTCCAGAAGCTCTTTGGTTAAATACTTCATTTGACAACTGTTTATAATCATTGAGTCTAAAAATGAAAACCAAGCTATGGCTGATGTAAGACTTTTCTTGGCAATACATAGAATCATAGAATCACAGAAAAATAGAATGGCTTGGGTTGGAAAGGACCCTAAAATATCACCTAGTTCCAACCCCATTGCCAGGGGCAGAGACACCTTCCCCTAGACCAGGTTGCTCAAAGCCCCATCCAACCTGGCCTTGAACACTGCCAGGGATGAGGCAGCCACAGCTTCTCTAGGAAACCTGTGCCAGTGCCTCACCATCCTAACAGTGAAGAAGCATCCTCATAGTGAAGAAGTGTATTACCCAAATCCATGGATAGATAGCTCCAAAGTTCTCCGGTCATCAAAACATCCATGGTGTTTTTCTCACAACACCTATAGTTCACAGCACACATTTCCTAGAGAAACCTCAATTCCAGTAAAGCATTATTATCATTGCCTAAGTAAATTCTTTCTTTACAACAGAAAAGTTTTTCATGCACCTTTCCTTTAAATCATACAGACTTTCCACCACCTTCCCAGTCTGATCCTAAACTTTAAATGATTGATGGTGGTGTTCTGATGACAAATACTACTGTAATGAGCCAGGGCATGGATATTTTTCAAGTTGAAAACCAGAAAAGGATCATTAGATCCATGAAAAATCAATTATTTGAACAAAAACACAATCATGACTGAAAAGAAAGGAACAGCAGACAGCCCATCAGTCTTAGTGACTGACAACGGAAGTAGGATATAAGTACAAAATATGCATTTTTTTCCTATTTTGTTATCTTATGAGAATGCAGTATAGTTACGCAATGTGCCGTTATCTTTCAGTGACATACTGTAGCAAACCATCATGCAAGAGAGGAATCCATCAGCAAGCAGGAAATGAGAAATGGCAACTAGTCAATATATTCTCAAAGTTTCAGATGCAATGTGGTAGAAAACTCATGCAAGTAACGGAACTAGCTAAATATGATAATGGTTCATATTTGAAGCAGCTGTTGTCCAGCTCAACCATCATTCTTATTTGTGAGCATTCAAAAAAACAAGTGTTCGTCTGAACAGATATTTGGAGTATGGCTGCTCTTCACACAAATATTCTTCTTCATGTGTGTGCAGCAGTAATGTTTGCTATTTCCTATTCAACATCTGCACTTCTGTTTAAACTGCTCCAATTCTCTGGTTGGGTAGCAAAAGCAGATTCGAGGTGATGCAGGTGATTATAGACGATGGTAAAGACACGTAGATTGTGTCAATTATCACTTTCTCCTTTAAGGAAAGAGGTACAAGGAATATTTCTTGCAAATGGAAATAGAATTATGTTTTCCTATCAGTCATAAACCCTGTAATATGAAGTTAGGTTAATAAAATGAAGGACAGATCAGAAACTGAAGGATAAATCAATGATTCTCATGTCTATTACACTGCTGTCTTGTATAACACCAAGAGAGGATTATATTGGATTTTTAAAGGCAAATGAGCTTCTTGTTCTCTGCAGCCAAGGCTACTGTTCCCTCTGGCACGGCTACTGATCAGGATTGGATACCGATTACTAGCAGAAAGTCAGTGCTGATTCTTGCTGGTGCAATTGAAGCTGATAGTTCACCCAGCTGTTCTCCCCTTCCTCCAGCAAACCTTTCTGCTCCATTACAGCTAAAGGAAGGGTATACATCCTCAGTTCAGTCACTAGAGCTTACAGCTTGGTAGTTTAGGATGTACTTTAGATGTTTCAGCTAAGGTACCAGACTGAAGTGGGACACCTGAGGCTCAAGTGCATGTCCCATTCTTGCCACAGGAGGAATAGTTGGCAGCTACAGGGCATAGTGTGTGACAGCTACCGTAATAGCTTATCTCCACCATGGTTTACTTCAGAAGGGGATAGGACAGCCTCTGCTGTTGTCTTACTTCTTGTTTCTTTCTATTTTCCAGTGCCTGGGGTCACGGTGAAGTAATAAAAAAATACTTCCACTTTAAACCAGAGTATGAAGCAGGTCAGAGGACACTGTAGTTGAGCAAAGGATGGCTAAGAACTCCCAGCTTGATACACTCTCACAACACATTTGAGCAGCCATCTGCAATATAGAACAGATCTGTTGATGCAACAAGTGGAACATGTAATATTAATACACCTGAAAAGAGCAAGAACTGGGAAAGAATGTAGCTATCAGTGCTGGTCATTCCTGCCATAGAAAGAGGATCTTAGTCTGGGAAAGGCACAAAAAGCAGCTACTGCAGCATGAGGATCTGGAGAAAGCCTTCATATGGGAAGATGCTAAAACACTAGATAAATGAAGGCTGAAAGAAGAGGGGTCTGCTGCATACAGGTACACGGTTGTAAACACCAAGGAGGTGGGAGGTCTGTTCAGGTGAAAGAGCAAGCACAAACTGATTACAAAGAAATGGAGACTGAAAATTAAAAGATTGTTGGAAACTGCAAGTGCTTTAGCCATCAGTAAAGTGCTCAGCCTCTACCTGATAAGTAGGGTGGCATGTTATGTCTTGTGCTACAGACGCCAGTGTGCAGCTGGGCACTGGAGGAGTTCGGGGGTTCAGAATCAAACTTTAGGTTCTGGAAAGACTCAGAAGCTTATAATGGGTGTCAGCAGTGCCTTGTCACTGAGGAATACCCTTTTGTGTAAGGTCTTTTTAAAGCCACTTTTACAGCCCTGTTTTTTTTGCCCAATGCTATTTGCCAAACTTACATAACCCAGCAGTTGCCTCATAACATTTTCCAGTGCACTGAGAAGTTCCAGACTATAATGAAGAACTAAACAGCAGAGTGGCAAATTTGGCTCTGACATTATTGCTGAATAGGATCCCCCAATCAATACAATCACCCCAGACCTTCACCTGAACAAAATCATGCAGGTGTACAGTTGCAATCATTCTGATTACTGTCACGCAAGAACTATATGCAAGTGTAACAAATACATCATGTGCCAAATTTTGTTCTCTGTAGCACTTCAGTAACTTCAGTGGATAAGCTCAAGATACGACAAAATAGTGTTTGCTCTTGATTTTGGTTTTGAATAAGATGCAATTTATAGGTACCCAAAGATAATTTAAAATTCATTTTGGTCCTTCAGTCTTAGAAATTAATCACAAACAACATTTTGGAAAAGTCTGCTTATCTTATAGCCATTCCTTTATGAAGGATTTTATTCCAGTTTTTAAGTTATCCCATGTGTTTATAAGTAGAAGACACTTGGAGTGTGTGTTCTGCAGCACTCATCTATTATTTTAATGGCCTACTCTTCAAATGCAAACCTGAAACTTGAAAAGAGCTGAATTTTCTGGTAATAGGCTTAGTTTTCCCAAATGGTATTATGATGGAGGTAACAATACCTTATTGAATGCAGACATTGAAATTTACATTTTGATTTATGGAAAGATTTGCTGAAGAACCGTAGTTTAAGGAGGGAGGAAGCTTGCTGTACTAAATCTGTAAGTAACTAAGATACAGTAAGAAAGTGAAATCATGCTCCAGAATTGGCCAAATTGAGTAGTGAAGCTTGCTATACTAATAAATCACAATATTAATACACTGGGGTGATATATCAATATACTCCACTTAAGAAAAATAGTCTGCTAAGTTATATTAGTTTGCTGGTGCGTTTAAAGTGGCTATTTGTAAAGATAACAAAATGTATCAGAATTAAATAGCTTATTTGACAGCAATACTCTTTCCAGGGCAATTCTGTTTTGTTAATTTCAAACCAGTCTTAGAGCCAGAATGTCCAATTTATGCTTCTGACTCCACAACTGTCCTTGACGGGAAACCATGTCATTTAACTTCGTAAGTGGCTACCTTTCCCTCACTCTGAAAGAAAGTTTGTCAGCCTTATTCCATGAACATATTCCACTTGATCTCTACATTCCCAGCTGTTTGCTGTTTAGAGACATTAGAAAGAAACAGACAAATTGCTGCAGAACGGCACAGTAACTTGTAGGGCTGGGTACAAAGAAAAGTAGTAAATACTATTTGAACTCTCATTTAGGCACTGGATCTTCTAAAACTGCCTTTCTGGGCAGCTAAGTAATACTATACTGTCAAGTTGCATTATTCCTTTGCTTTAAAAAGAAAGTAGGAAGTCAAAAGTAATCCCAGGACTGCAGGTGACTTTTTCAATTGGCACATACACTAAACTCTTTGCAAGTCTCTTACCAGATGTGCAAAGGTAAGCAATGTCTCAGGAGAGAACATTTGTAAGGGTTTGATTATTAATTTATAAATGTATTCTCCAGGAAAAAAAAAAAAAAAAATTCTGTGAATGCATTTTACAATTGTTCTGAGATGTATTTTTCACATCTTTTTTAGAAGCCTGTGGGTTTAGTATTATCTTGCAATATACTGCAAGTCTCTGTGTGGTAGTTCCACACAGTAAGTGCCAGTGAAACTTAAACTACCTTCTGCTGTATATGGTTTTAAAGGGGATATATTTGCCACCATTTAAAATTATTTCCCACTTACACGTGCTGGTATATTTACCATCATATTTCCCTTTCAATCATGAAGACACATTTTGCATCTCAGACCCACAGCTGAACTAGCCACTCAGTTGTAAATATTGGCAAGTGCTAACATTTTGAAGTGCCTCTGCTGGAGTAGTTATTTGACCAATACAGGTGAAACCTAACACCTTGTACATGGTGCTATGGGTCAGGAACCTTTCAATTATTTTAATCCCTCCATGTCAGGGCTGCTTTGGATGCAGTTCCCTCTAATTTCATCTCATCAGCACACCTGCTATTACTTGCCTTGAGCACTTTCTGCAGCCCAGGCCATTGCTCTCAAACATCCCTGAGGTATTTCTCCATTGTTTGGCTCAGCAAAAGGCTTCTACCCTTTTTCACCTATCAGCCATTTCAGCAGTTCCCACTAGGTCCCCATTCTTCAGGCTATTCCCCTGTTCCTGAGGATCTTCTCTCAAAGCAGAAGATATCAAAACAGCAGTGATGCTCTGTGTGTGACTTCGCTTAAGATATCTACCCTCTGGGTTTTCCCATCTAAAAACTGAAGCTCTCATACTCTTGCATAGGTTGATAAATATTTCTGCAATACTTTGTCCTTAACTATCACAACGTGAGTGCCAAGTAGTATTAAATGGTGAGCAATCCTACCCTGATAAAGAACAAAGTAAATGTCTGTAGATCTTTTCCAGATAGGAAATGTTAAGTCTCTCTTTTATCCAGTGAATGGAAGAGAAGTGACCTCTTTAAACTCACGTTTCTCCTAGGAAAAGCCCCAAATATCTCAGCTAGCTACCAGGACTGAGGCCAGGAAGGGTATCCAAATAAAGAACAGTCAGTAATTAAAAGCTCCTTCGTCCTTCCAGTCACAGTAAGTTGGTAGAGGAAGTGGAGCAAGTGTGTCTCAACTGACCCCAGTTGTATGGTAGCACAGTGGACACAATGTCCAAGAAGCTAGCCCTGAAACTCCTGCATGAAGCAAGAAGTGCTGGGTGTGAAAGACCAGGGAGTGAGCAAGAGCTTGCCTGGAACATACCCCACAGCACAAATGGCTGACCTACCAAATTACACTCCCTCTGAATTTTTCCATTACCTCCCCATCAGAGAAACCCTGTGTTTCTCACATTAAAGCTATCTCACAACAGCTTCATTTACATGCTACCTGTTTCTACAGGTACCTGACTTCAACCCCCTGCTCAGCAGCACCTCATCCTGCAGGAATATGACATCTACAGACACAACATTGATGTTTACCTGTTTCCCCAAGCATCTCTGGAGTTGACACCAGAATTACTGGTGCCTGCTTGGTGCTGACAAAGGGAAGAGCAGCCCCTCACTAACTCCATCCTTTGTGAATGGTTTCAGCAACCAAATCCATGGGTGGTTGGAAGACTATAAATCTTTATTAGGGATTGCTACAGCACTGCAGCCTGCTGTGAGTCAATTACACTTCCAAAAGGAGCATGAGTTCAGACTTGCCGCTTCCTTCCACATTTTTCTACTTAGTAGCTTTGACACTCTGCTCCAAGCAGACTTGCCTCTCTCCATCACATTATAAGCAGCCTTGTTCTTTCCCTGAATTTCATAGAAACCCTGGATACCTGCAGTAGTGGAAAAGCCAAATGACACTGTGCTGCCGCAAAATATTGTTGTGATTGAGCTGAACATTTTCTGCATCTGTGCTAGCATTTAGACAGCTAGCCTGTATCACACTCACAAGCCATTTAGATAACCCACTCCCGAAGCCATGCAATTGCTGGGAAGTGAGCAGGGTTAGAAGTCCTTGTGCTGTGGTAACTCAGCTCACAGCCATGCAGCTTTGTTCAGCCTGGTAGTACCTTGTAGGCAGCAGTAGGAAACTGCAGATTCATGTTATTGGCTGCTTGGCTACCACAGCTACTGAGCATCAGAGGAGTTTTCCTCAGGAAGACAGTACTGATTGTGGCAGTTGTGTTTGCTCAAATGCTTGGGGAAAGCTGGCACTGCTTTTGAACAGGACCTGGAGACAATCTTTTTAATGAATTTTAACTTGTAATATTTCTGATCCGTGGATGAAAGAACACCCTTTACAGGGAGTAATTGTTGCCATTTTTTCCTCCAAGAGGTGTTTGTTACTGTACAGTCTGTCAAAACCCAGTACCTTCCAACCTCTGCAACTTTGAGCCTCATTACCCAGGGGAGATTTGCTGAAGTGCCTCCTCAACTGAGGCATGCCAGCCTATGGTTCTCATAAGAACGATAGTCAAGCATCTTTCCGTTCTTTTAGTCTTAAGCTTGGCTCCTGGCCTGCAGTACTTCTTCTTTCTCCCTCTCACATTTTCTAAATTCTCATTCCAATCAGATTTAAGCAAACCTTATGCTTGAAGAAGAAACTGGCTCCTGATCAACTCTGAAGCCACCACGTGGACAGCTATATACAGAGCTCTCTGTCAGACATGGCGTAAGGGCTTCTCATGATCCTTTTTTCCTTCATGAACTCTGTCAGCTGGCCTTGGGTCTTGCCAAGACTTTGCTTGTACACATCTGTGGTACTGATACTTGCAGCTGGAAGCCATCAACTCAGAAGTTTAACACAGGACAGAGTCACAGCCCAGTCTAGGCTATGGTCTTGCAGCATTAATAGTCTCAAGGGACCTGGCCCTATGGGCAATCTCTTGCCCTGGACCTCTCTCTCTGCCTTTGAGTTCATGGGAAGCCTCTAAAACCATGAGAAGTGCAGCCTTGCTGGTACAGGCCTGTATGTTTGCTTAGTAAATGAAAAACATCATTACATTGTCTACCCTCATTTTCAAGCTTCTCAGATATAAATATCTCCTGAAGATGGTATTGTACTTGCTGTTCCTCCTTTTCTAGACTTTCACAGTAAGATCTGCAAAAAATCCTTTTGGTGTACATTTTTTGCCAGTTGTTACAGTGTCAATCACCCTTAATACACCTCTGTCTTTTCTTTCATTCCTCTACCTTCATTTGTTCTCCCAGCAGAGCCGTATATATTTGACAGAAAACCAATAGAGCAGCCCTTAACAAAGCAGCATACACAGCATATAGACCACCAGAGAAAATAAGGGAATTGATTTACTTTTACCTCTACCTTTAAGCAAGAATTTGTTTAAAGGTAGAGGCAGAATAAATGTGTGTTCCTTTAGCTGCACTGCCAAGAAGATGTAAAACACCTGCACTGCATCCAGTCCTTCCTTGCTTTACCAAGGGGGGAACATCCATTTCTGATTCTAGGTGGTAATGATCTTAGCCCTTGACGAGGTTTATCCTGTGTCATTTACTAGTATCCATTGTTTGACTACATATAGTGGAAAGCACTTGACTCAAAGGACACTCTACAGTTCCTAGGATTTACCCTTTTTCCCTGAATCAGACATTTGAACTGTGCATTTTTAAGCCCTTAGTAGTTTCAATGACCCACATTCTTCTGTAGTACAGGGACATTTACTAATCCAGAGACTTTTCTAATGGCAAAGAACTATTTTTTTTTTTTTGTTCTGTACATATATACACACATATGAGAAAATGCTTT
>JAOEHX010050659.1:0-13330 GCA_025448015.1 Bolborhynchus lineola | reverse complement strand
TACAAACTACATGACAAGCAGCCAGTAGAAAAACAAAGAAACACATAAAGCCAAAGTTCTTGGTCTGTAATATACTTTCAGTTTTAGATATTGAAGTTACTGACTGCATTTCAACTGTCCTGTCTGACAGAATAGAATCTGGCAAGAGTCTCTCTCTGAGTACAGCAGAGTCTGACCCTGTTCACTCACTGTGAATACTGAAAACTAATGCTTTGCCTGCTTTATGGTGCTCTAGATAAAAGATTTTGGTCACTGAATAAAAACATTCCTTGTATATACATAAATTCATACTTGACTTTGCGTCAAGGTTTCAGAAACCTGAACCTGATGGAGCTCTTCATATGCAAAATAGTTAACACTCTTTCAGGGCCTAGAATAAATCTGCATGTACACAAAGACTCAGATAGCTCCCATTTGTGAAAAGGAGAGCTGCGGGAAGCCTGCTTCTGAGGGTAATTTTATTCTCATTTGTTAAAAGTCACTGAGACTGGAAGAGGGCATGTTCATCTAGAAATCATCTTGCTGGCAATCTCTACTATAAAGATTAAAAACAATGTGATCTACATTCAATTTCATTCCCTGTTGAACAGCAGGACATATTCTTAGGACTTTTCTTCAGGAGTCTGATGGACACCTAATGCAGCACCGACATCAATTCATCTATTTTCCACCTCCACTTTCTCTTCACTCAAGCATGACCTGTGTTTAACTGGCCACCTACATAGTGCCTTATTTGGGGCTCTTTCTTATATGTTACCATGTAATGTAATCCATAGCTCAGCATGCATAAGTTATTTCATTGCAATCACCTATGACGATACAGACATTTTGTGCTATATACAAAAAAGTTTTTTTTTATCTGATTCAGCTGAGACACTTCTGATAATGAATGGTGGTACTGACATCCTGACCTTTCATTTCTAGGCTTATGGTTTATGGCACATTGACTTTCTTAAGGAATTTCAAATGCCATCAGGCTCCTGCTCTTGTACAAGAAGTGGACACTCTTTTTCCTTTGCTGCTGCTATGTGAGTGAAATTTCGTTTATTCTGTGTGGATTTATGTTTTCTCCCCTCACATTAATTTCTCTGAAAGTGCCTGAATTTAACATCTGTATAATGATGTCAACAGGGAATCCACAAAATCAGAAAAAAAACCCTTCAGTTTCCATGTGGAAAGGATTTATTATAGGACGTATTTGTCTCCAGTTTATGGAAAAACAGATTTAACTGATAACATCTTTTCTTTGATCACAGAAACCAAAGTGCATGCTAAAAGAGGGGGCAGAGGAAAGCAAAACAACAGATTTCAACAGTAAGCATTCAGCTGGGTGAGCTGAGCAGGCAGCAGGAACTCACAGGGAGCTAGCAGCAGCATCTGTCCTTTAACATTATCCTGAACTACAGTACAACCATTTTTGTCCAGCTGAGACCAAGGGGAAAAAAAACCACAAGAGGTTGCCTCCCTCTTCTGGTCCTAGGCTGTGAACCTCTGTGTGCAGTGGTTTTGCATCCTTACCTCTCTGGCCTCAGGATGGTCTGAAAAGCTGCTGTGGCTGAACAGAGACTGCTTGGTGTCAGCCTGACAGGCACTCATGGCCAGCATGGAGCAATACATGATTTCATAGGCCCAAGGTCACCTTCCATGCACTCCGCATTGCTCATTGTAACTATGCTGGAACAGTGCATGGAAAACATCAGGGTAGACCCAAAGACCACACTCTCAGCTGAAATTCCATCATCACTTTGCCAATGAGTGAGCATTATTTATAAATCTACTATAATGTGGTCGTGGTGGAAACAGAATGAGACAGCCAGCATTATCCCTGGATTACCTGGTTTTTTTCTGAGTTTTTCAGACTCTGATTCAGCCATTAAGTTTCTTTCTTCAGTGAAAATTAAGCTAACATAATGAAGACTGGATGAATTAAGGCTTCAGAACACCTATCACCACCACTGAATCCCTGACAGAAAATCAACCAAAATAAACCCAAAATATGAATATTTCACTCAGAAAATGTAGACAGTACACCATGTTGCATACCTAATAGTGTGCATTCTCTGAAGTTGAAATGCTCTAAAAGAGTATTACGCAATATATATATGCACATCTTTCAGGTCCTAGATAATTATTTAGAATCTAATACATAACATAGGAGGATGCAGAAAGGAAAACAGCTGCCTCCAAGAAGAAATTTTTCAAATATATTTTAAAATTTTTCTTTCTGAGATAATGCCACTGATATCATGAGACAGAAAAGTGTGAAAATTCTCATTGTCATTTTAAATTAAAACTTGACATCGATCTGTTTCAAATGTAAAAATAAAAAAGAAGTCACATCTAGCTGCAAACTTCCAGTTAAAAATGCTCAAGCTGCCAAGTTAGCTAAGGCTGCCAAACTTTGTCAGGTCAATACAGGCTTTTCAGATCTGTCTCATTCTCCAAAATAAAAGGAGAAGAAGTCAAAGAGCTTGTGAGTAGATAGAAACTTGGGGGGACAGAGGGAAGAAAAATAATTTCCCTCAGTGTTAGGATCTCCTCAACTTGATAGAGAGATTATTTTCCAAGTATTTTACCACTCAGAATTGCTGAAAGGTAACTCTTCTGGGGGCTTTTTTACACAAAAATAAGACACAGCAACTTTTGTCATGGTCTTAAACCAAAATGGGGTTATGAAACATGAGCATCAGGCAAATATCTCATTTCAAATTGTTTTTGAAGAGAAACCAAACTTCTTTCTATTCCTGCAACACCTCAGTTCTGACCATGAGAAGGGTTGCATTTTTATCAGAGGGGAGGGATTATGAATGATTACTTGGAATTTTCTAGAAATAAAGTTATATGAGGTTGATTAGAGACTTCACAGCTACTGACATAATAATTTGTTATCATCCTACATACTGAACTTCGAGGCCAAAATCCTACAGAAATAAGGATATGATCAAAATCAGAGGTTAGAACTGTGCCAGCTCTTTTGTCATTTCAGAACTGCCTTGTTCTTCAGCTGGAAGGATGAGTTCTTTCTTTTGTTTTGTTTTGTTTGTTTTAAAAACAGCATCATGGAGAGAAACAAGGTGTTTCCCCCAACATCTCTTACCCCTGCAGAACTGACCTTGCCATTTCTGCTCTACAGTTGAACAAAATCAAGTAGCTCTTCCTTTGCAGCATATCAGATTTCTGGCAGATAGTGAAAATCTTTCACCCTTCATGACAGTAATACCACACCATGGTCAGCCCCTGAGATTGTTAGAGTAATTTCTCCTTGTTTTCTCTGTGACTCTTGGCTTCTGCTTTGTTTTTCATTCCACTTTGCATTTTGTCCATTACCACAAGAAACCCAACTGGCTGAAAAATTGTGTCAACAGGGTGTAGACTATTGCGATGTCTGTTAAAAAGCCAGGACATATATATATATAATAAGTGGGTTTATGCTCACAGGTGGTGCAGATTGTAAAAAAATTTCATGTTCAACTTTTTGATTGGCTAATCTGATGCAAGAGCTATTTTTACATAAAGGAATTGAAGGCCAAATTCTTTTTTTTTAATGTTACTGGCAAAAAAAACCCTCCAAACCCAAACCCTTTGCAGAGTAGTTGAAGTAGGTGGCATAGCTTCAGTTTCATATACTGATGAAACAGAGCACAATGGACTGCAATCATTCAAGCTCCATCTATAACAATATCTCCATTATTTTCTTTAAATTTTGACTAAATATTTAGACCATATATTTGCCCCAATGAAGTTAGTTGCAGTCTCCAGCAGGGTTAAGTCTTCCATTTGGGTCTCCCTGTTGTCTGAAATTCTTCCTCTCCCTCTAGTGTCCCCACACACCTTTCTCCATTGGGTGATCTCAAGGAAAATCTCAAACAGATTTTTCTTTTTCTCTCTTCTATGACCACAATTTTCCTTATATATAGTCACAGAAGATTATCAAGTGGTATAGAGTGATGACTATAAGTTCCTCACATAGAAGACTCTTTTTTTCTGAGAAGAAATCACTTTTCTTTGTCATAGTATCCAAGGATATGGAATGTATCCTTTGAACCATTTCTGGGAAAGTGCCTTAGGCACCAAGAGTGAAAAGACTGGTACGCAGCAAAAATCACAGCATCCCTTCCAAACCTCTAAGAAATGATTTGTATCCATCCAAAGCTCACATGTTACCATCTGTCTCTCTGATGGGGATTTTCTACTTTGTTATTTGTGATATAAATGCTTGAATCAATAAAAAGACTCAGCTCCTGAGCTGCTTTATAACTGCTTTTTCTGTTCATGTCTCTTGACGCAATACTGGCACACTGCAATGAGAAGAGCACAGCATCTATCCTATGTGACAAATTACGCCTTTACTGTCACAGTAGCTCCTGCATAGCATACATTACACATCTACTTATTTAGGCTCAGTCTTGAGTTAGTATGCCAGCCCAGAGTCACTGCTTGCTCATGATTTCCACTCTGGCTTGTGTTTAAGCCTACTCTTACAGGCTATATGGAGCCAATCAACTACAGCTGGCTCTGCTTAGCCCCCAGCAAGCCTCATGATCTTCTCTGTGCCTGATGCCTTGGATCACCAAATTCTCACTGGCATCCCCTTGCCAACTTCCCTCATTCTCAGGCTACAAAGCTGTTCTCCATTTCTATCACTGCATCAGATATTTTAAAGATCTGCCTACACCCCCAAGATGAGCAAAGGATTACCCAACAACCGACATGACTGTGCAAGGTGAAAAAGAAAATGTTATCCAGGTGTCATACAGAGTGGAAATCAGACTGACAAATGTATTTAACAAGGTTTCTGAATAGTGGAAAAAAAAAAAAAAAAACAAAAAAAAAAAAAACCACCAACAACACCCCCTCCCAACATAAAGCAGTTCAAGAACCTGTCTTCATGGCAGCAACAAGTCATTTCTATAGGCACTCTCATGAGATCTTTGGCATGAAAGCCCCTGAAGAACTACTGGTGTCTCCCTTGCCTTCTCCCAGTCTCTGGAGAGAAATCCCAGTACCAAGCACTGATGCCTCATAGTCTAGGTATCCTGAGGAAGGACTTTCTGGCCTGATGTCTAGCCTGTGAAAGTCCACAGCCCTTTAAACCCACCTTGACAGACACCATGAACAAAACCCTGTGGACTGGCCCTGGTACAACCATAGGCTAAGCCCTGTTGAGGAAATATCTGTGTTGCTGCTGATCCAACCATCATGGCTGGCTACAGTCAGACTCAGTAAATGCCTTTGTTTTTGTTCCCATCTTGCCCATGTATAGCATCTGCCTCCAAGGAAGTCTGACTCTGATGGGTACAATTTCTAAAGAAGCTGTAGAAATCCTGTGAGTCTGCATCTTAGTGACATTATTTACCTGCACGCCCTGCAGAAGCTTGCGCCTTCCCATGCCTCCCTTCTCCCCTTCATGCACTCTGCGCAGAATCACCTCAGCTCCATCCTTCTCTCCAAACACCAGCCCCAGGAGACATTCCTGGACCTGCAAGCTCTCTAGCCCCAAAAGAGCTCAGTTCCTAGCGTTGGCCACCAGTCCCAGTTTCCTAAATCTATGGGAAGTTTTCTGTCAAAGCAGAATCTGAGATGGGCTCTTGCAAAACCAGTAACTAGCTGTCATCTGGGGTTCGAGGACAAATGTATGAATGTGCTCTGTATGAATGTGCTTCTACTCTCTCCAGGGTAACAAAGGCCAGTCATTGTTCCCACACATCAAAGACTGGACACCAGGACAACCTGACTTAAACAAACCTTTCTGTTAGTCTCTCTCTGGGCTTCTAAAACCCTCCGCCCCCCACTCACAGCCCAGCAGAATCAGACCTCCAAGATGAACTCTGAATTGAGCGTCAGCTGAGAGAAGCTCCAGGCAATCCCAGACCAACCTGGCTGGCGTCCGAGTGACCAAAAGTACTACATTGAGGATCTGGCCTCTCTCCTGGATCTCTCCATAGCATAATATCACATTAAATGGGTCTTTTGCAAATGTGTCCAGAGAAGAATTCATACTCTCAAATACCTGCTCTATTTTTCTGAAAGGGACCTGAATAGGCAGGACTTCCTCAATTCCCTCATCACTCATTACAGACTAGAATTAGATGGAGCTGAGATACCATTAACAGGTACCTCATGAAGCAGTCTGATCAGCACCTCTCCCTGCTTCCATTCCTTGCTCAGTGCTGTTTTGTGCCACTCATTTCTCCAGCAGCTTCAATAACAGCCGGGATAAGTACCAAATAGATATGCTGGGTGATGTGGGCCACCACCATCAGAAATGGGAGCTTGCAGGATTCCCACAGGGAGATAAGAGTACTTGTACTCTCCTGCAGGAATCACTATACATCAACCCCCAGCAGAGGCTTCTTCCACTTGGTCCTCCCACTTTATTAATTAGTAAATTGGGCAGTGCAGCTCAGTGGAAATATACCCTGATACCATCTGCATGCCCTCGGGCAGTACTCTGAGAAGCACAATGCTGAGCGCTGAATGAGTGTGTGGCCTCAAAGACCTGCAGAGCTGGCAGTAGCACAATGCCATGCTATTCACCAGCTCACCTGCGGGGAGCTTTAATGCCTAGGCAGGATGTAAAGATAACACAGTACCCTCATATAAAGACACAGGAGAGTGCAACAATGAAGCAAGACTACAAAAATATAAAACAAGGAAACACATTGCCAAAGTTAAAGACATAAAATGTAGCAACATTCCTCAGCTGTTTCGGTATCTTAGCTGCGATGAGAGCCTCAGTATCCAGCTTCCATGGCTCACCTCAGGCAAGCACCTCTCAGAAAGTCTTTCAGAGCAACAATCTTTTTTCTTGTGTTAAGATGGATAGCAGATACAGAGCAGGTGCTCCGGGAAAGTTGCCTCTTCCCCTGCATAGAATGGTGCAAGCTCTCCAGCCTCTCTTCCTGCAGGTGTGCCAACCATCTTTAGCACTGTTGCTCTTCAACACAAGGGTGGGGATCAGCCATTTCTTTCTTAAGTAATTTTAATATACATTATGTTGTGTATTTGAATGAACACATTTCTGATTTTCTTAAGTTCTTTAAAACCAAGCTCACTACTGCTTATTAATTAAATGCAGTGCTTCACAATATAACCAAAATTGGCCTATTCTTAGCACTGAGTAACTTAAACAGAATACTTATGAATGAAAGAAGTGAGATGTAGAGCGTTTGAATCAGTTGACAGCCTGCATCATCTCCTGTCAGCTCAAAATAAAACTTTACAAGCTGCTGCCTCTAAATGTCTATGGCTATGAAGAAACAATATGTCTATTGTCTATGAAGAAACCATACTGGCTTGATGGTCTCAGCTATGCTTCTCTGGCCCATACAGACACAGGACACATCTGATGTGATTTCTGATTTTGGTTAAAGTGGTTTCAGGTGTTCAATTTTCTAATTGAAATTGGTGTCTTTCCTTTGATGGAAGGTGAGGTGCTAGGCAGCAAAAGCCATCCTCAAGCCAGTGTGCTACAGATCGTGTGGTTGTGTGGTTTTACTGAAGGCCCCAGTGAACACAAACAGCATTGAAGGTGGCCCTTTGTTCACCAGCACTGCAACCACTGCTGATGGCCACAGTGCCACTGCATGCTCATTTCTGCTCTCTAGGTACAGTCAAGAATAGGAAAGCCATGATCAGGACTTACCACGATTTGGACAAAGGGGGAGACATGGAGACTGGGACTGCTGTTTTCTCCCGTTGCAAACCAGCAGTCAGATCCTGGGCACTAACCCCTTAATCCTTCACCTGGAGGGTCTGTGAGAGCCCTTACTTCTTCTGTTGACTTAATACAGCTGGAGCAGCCTACAGGGAAATCAAGGAGCTGTTTGACATAGCACAGCTGCACAAAGGTCTAATTTTCCTTAACCACCCCGTTGCCAGCTTGGAGATCAGAGGATTTTTGTCTCCCTGGCAGCTGAGCAGGCAAGGCTTAAACACAGGTTTCCCTTACTGCTGTTTTATGCTCTGCCACAGCAAAGTCACCAGACAGATCCCCTGATAGCTGCTGAGCATCATTCCCAGGGCTGTTCATTCCTGTTATTGTCCATTTTGATAGCCCCAACACACAAATGACTTTGTGTCAGATCCAGTGCCACCAGGAACTTTCCATGCATTTTAGAAAACCACAAGTTGGTATAGAAAGTTTGCTGCTGGTATAGACAAACAGGAGTGCCTGAGTGACAGCCTAAGAAGCAGTGCCTCTCCCTGCCATAAACCATATTTTGTGCTGCTCACACACATGTGAGCCGCAGTTCTGCTTCTTGCTGACAGAGGCTGACCACCCACTTGTTTTGTTTTCCTGGTTACTGAAAGTAGCAGCGAACAGTGTCAGCTTCAACTGCACAAGTCCATATGCAGAATGCTGAAAAAATACTTTCAAATATTTCAAGGGTAGTTCAAGCACCCAACGGGCGGGGGGAGGAGAGGCAATAGCATCAATGCAGACTGCTTTATTTCTGCTTCAAAGTTATTACACTAAGCAGCAAAGCAGAAAGGGTTTGTAATGATTGGTACTTACATGGAAATGTGACGAGATCTTGAAACCCATCATTGGAGAGTTTTCCAGTAGTATGTCACAATGATTTGTCAATAGGAAACGCTTTGAACATTGTGAGGGTGGTCAATATTTACAGTGGGGAGGAAGGAAAGAGGTTCAGAATATGTCTGAGATAACCTGTAATGAGATCACCAGGGAACAGCAGAGGAGAAGATCAGGCTTGTCAGCAGAAACTGGAACAACTCTGTGCTCCTGAGCATGGAGTACAAACTAGGAACCTGGCTGCAAGGGGGCAGGTGTTGGGGACAGGGTGATACTTTTAACACTTCACTTTTTGCTTTTGAAGCCACAAAAAAAGTAACGCTTAATTACACAGCAGCTGTGAAGGCTTGAAAAGTGTCTCTGAAAACAAGAAGAAAAAACATTAAACAACTCAACTGTAGATTCGCTTACACCAGCTCCTGTATGGTGGGGAGACAATTTGAAGAGATCTTCCAGCTCTCTCCCACGATTATTCCATAATGTAGAATAACAATACTGGGTGGAAGAAGGATTCTCTTTGGGTTCCTGTTTCGAAATATTTTTTCCTGACAGTTGTCCTTTTACCTTAAAAAAAAAAAAGGTGTTACTGAGTTATGCCTGGTGGCTAACTGAAAAGTAGTCTAGAGCAAATAGATTCATAATAGCAAATAGAACATTTAAAACAATAACTTTAACAAAAACAAAACAAAACTTCGGAAACTGTTGTTTGGGGTTTTTTTTAAACAATGAAGCCTTAAACAGGATTTATGTGTAAAATTAATAAACTTCTGTGGAGATTATTAATTCCACAGGGACCCACAGCTACCAATGGAAGGAGTACAACTGATTCTAAGATACAGCATCCCTCCTTCCTTTGCTCAATTTATGAGTTTTCATACATTAAGGATATTTTGAAATCAATACCCAAACAAAAGAAGCAAACAAAGCCGATATTCCTAATAAAAGTCTTCCCTTTACAGCAACAACTCTTAAATTGAGTTACGTTATTGACATATTAACATATTGAGTTAAACTGAAGGAGAATTGAGAAAGTCAGGCTGTTACCATTAGAAGAAAACATAAGTAAAGAATGTGAACTTAAAGATTTTTCTGTGAGTATCTGCAAATCACAAAATGAGAACCATGCAGCTCATATTCAAAGCAGTGTTCAGAAATCACAATGAAAAATCTTTCCACATTTATCTA
Source organism: Bolborhynchus lineola (assembly GCA_025448015.1). Taxonomy (NCBI): domain Eukaryota; kingdom Metazoa; phylum Chordata; class Aves; order Psittaciformes; family Psittacidae; genus Bolborhynchus; species Bolborhynchus lineola. Next base: position 3,606 of record JAOEHX010050659.1, on the reverse strand, counting down.
GTATAAGATAGGTTCCGCAGCATATTGTGAATTTCCAGCACAGACCAGATAATACCTTTCTCCCTCTTTTCACCATCAGCAGAGATTTCCCTGACCCAGAGAGAACTTCTGTTCCCTACAAGCAGAAGCAAACTTATCCTGACATCAAGGAGGGAAATCAGGCAGAAAACTTGGGTGTGGAGGACAACCTATGCTATTTACATTTTCTGATTACCCCTACATAAAAAGTGGCTCGTGTGCAGTATTTCAAATTGGGTTAAATTGATTTCCTCTCTGAAGTTATGTGTGCTGTTGCTTTAGGATTTCAGTCCCATTTTCTAGATTGTTTATATTCAAGTGAAAACAATAGTTCTCAGGCAAAAAAACATTGTCAGTGAAGGGAACAATGTAGAATAATAGTTGGAAATGCAACAAAGAGCAATAGCACTGTGTCTTGGCTTGGCCGTTGGATCAAGTGAGGTAAATTCACTGTACCGTTTTTGTTACTCTTTTTAGACGAATCCATCTCCAAACAACAGCTGGTGCGCAGCAAGTTTTCAGTATTGAATCACTTTTTCTTCTCATGGTCATTAATAATTTTCCTAAAAAGGAAACAGTCCCTTAATGCCTCTGGTTGCTCCTTGCAGGCTTCTTAGTCAGCACAGCACTGACGTCTTCCACCCGCCGCTGCCTTCCATCAGTGTCTGTGCTGGGAGCTGAGGGTCCCCACACCTGCTTATGCAGCTCTGCTCTGCCAGCATTTCTAGAAAAAAGGTAAAAAAATATGATTTTAAAAGCCAGTCCAAATTAGTTGTCATCTGCTTGGCTTTCTTGTGGAAATGGGGACCAGCTCAAGGGGATTCTTCATGGCCACTTTTCTGCAGTGCCCTGATTGTCCTGTCGTGCTGCGTACCTAGGGAGTGTTTCACTGGCTCCAAGAATTCCAGCAAAGCTGTGGAGGTCAGAGTCTGATGTTAAGTCCTGATAGACCAAACCATTAATAAAACCTGAGCAAAAGCATTGCATGGATAATGAAACCCATAGCACAGTTGAATCATTCCATCACCATGAGACCCCTGGAGGGTACCCTTCTCCGACATCCACTGGCAGAGTTGGCGTTGCCACCTTAGGCACAGTGGGGGTGAGCAGGAAGTGGTTGTTGCCTGGTTTTGGTAGCTGTTCATGTGGCTGCTGTAGAACAGAAAGGTGTCTTTATTCTTGCTAACACAAGAATGAACTGTTTCAGTAACAACTCTGAAATACAGAGAGTGACTGGTGTGCTGAAATATGCCCATCAAATTCCATTTTATGTGCCTCAGGGTATCTGAACCCTCCTTACAGGGCTGTCAGCTATGACACCAGACTTGCAGGAAAACTGTTGCCCTTCCACATCAGCCACTTGAAGTCAGGCAGGAAAACAAGGGCAGCTCAAACAGCACAAGACATGCATGTTCAGGCACCTCAATTATTCCCAGAGGATCTGAAGACATGCCCTTCACTTGCTGTATTGTTTGAGCAATGTGCTCTGTAGCAAAAATAGACATAGAGGGCACGTAAAACAAAAGTTAAAAACTGTTTAGCACTGAAGAACAATTTTCACCTGAGTAATACATGGTTTCTGGACTAGGAAAAAAGTCACCTACTTTGCTATCATCATTAATACTCCTTGTTATTACAATTGTTCTTTCTAGCTCTACAGGCTCTTTCTCAGGCTTTTGAGGCACTTTCATGTCAGTTAATTCTGTCCTCCTGCAGAACAGATAGTTATAATCTGGCTCGGCACGTGGGTTGCCAACAATAAAAGCAATGCCATAATTACATGGAAATTCTGGGGAAATCCACAGAAAATGCCATTTCCGTGTTTCTTGTGTAGGCTTGAGGCAGACACCTTCCTTCATGCTAGCGAGTTCTTGGAAAGAAGAGTCAGCAGTGACAATTCCTCTCATTCTCTCTTTTACATTTTAACAACAGAAGTGGAAAGTCGCAGTGCAGAAAAGCACACTCTCATACAGATTTTTAAAGGCTGACACATCAATTCTTCTCCCAAGATGAGTGGCAGCTTCACCAGATCTTGCCTTACCAAAATCTTGCTGACATTTCATAGAATCATAGAATCACTTAGGTTGGAAAGAGCCTTTAAGAGCTTCAAGCCCAATCATTAACCCAGCACTTCCAAGTCCACCACTAAACCATGTCCCTAAATGCCACTGCCACATGTCTTTTAAATACCTTCTTCATGTCTTTAACCTGAGCCCCAGGGGGGCAGCAGACTTTCCCAAATGGGTCCAGTGTGCATATTAGTTCTTCTGTTCCCCTCAGGACAATGACCCGTCTTTTATTTGTTATGGAAGCAGCTTTGACACAAGGCATAGGCTGACTTAACCTCAAGGAAGCCAGACCAGCCATTGTCCTCCCAGTTGTTCTGTTCCACTTGCAAAGCCTCAGGCTCTCTCCTGAATGACTCTTTGTTATGAGTACACAGGAGCATTTAGGAAGGACACCTGTGTCAGAGCATGCATGAGGCTCAGCACTCCTGGACCAGCAGCTGAAGTCATGAAAGCAGAATGGGAAAAACATTAAAAGATGCTCAGAGAGCCAGTGTAGGCACCAGAAAGTCAAGAAAGTCCACCCTCTCACTCCTATAGTGGCCTCCATTGTGGTGCAATGTATTGCAGATCCTGGGTTTATCAGGTAAATGTACTTTCCAGCTTCCCCCCAGCTCAGTGATAAACAGCAGGACATGCAAGTTATGGGGGTAGCCTAGCAAGAGGCATGTTGGTGCAGTTGAGGCTGCTGGTTCCTCAGAAGTGTCTGACAAAGGAGATGAAATGATAGTTGCTACCAACACCCCACACTGCTGCTTTCCCTGAGGCAGGAAGGCCCCAGCAGATGATACACCAGTGGGTTGTCTGTTTCTGAATGGCTGTCATCTACCGTGTGTTATGGAAAAATGAAGATCAAAGAGTTTCTGCTAAAGCTGAGGTGTAAATGGAGGCGCTCTGGAAGAAGATGCCTGACCTGCTCACTTGCTTTTTGCTGCCAGGAAGAGTGGAGCACAGGGCTGCTCCAGCCATCCATGCTCCAACCCATCACAGCAGGGGAGCTGGCACCCTCACTGGTGATATTTCAAAGGCTCTGAACTGTATGTGGAAAGCTCCCCATTCCCCAAGAAATTCCATATGTAAAGAACTCTGAAGTGCCCCTTGTCACTCTGCTTCTCCTACCCCTCGAGAAAACTGCTTCTAGCTCACTCCTCATTGCTCAAAGAGACAAATTAACCCCAGCCTCAAACTTTACTTTCATTTCACTCTCTATTAGGAGCCCTTTCTTTTCTGTCCTTGGATGAACTTCTGGACCTTAACACTTTTCTTATGGAATATAGATTCCACATATTTTTGCACAGTACATAAGAATCTATTTTTAACACAATATTCTTGTTGTGAAGAGGGAATGCTCCATCCAGATTGCCACTCTCTAAACTTGTCCAGTCCTTTAGCGAGATGTGTAGACATATCACCATGCTTAGCAGCTCCAGGCTTTTTGAAGCTTTGGTTGTACACCTGGAGTTTCCATGTGATGAACTCACTGCCTTCACAGTTCACTGGGTTCTCCTGATTCTGAAGGAAA
>JAOEHX010050657.1:0-22885 GCA_025448015.1 Bolborhynchus lineola | reverse complement strand
AAAGTAATAATTTTTTTAATGTACATGTTAATACCAAAATGAATTACTTTAAGAAATACAGTAAGCAGGAGAGACCCATGAAAATTACAAACTAGGAGCCCCGAGAGTGCTTTCTAGTGGTTTACTGTGTGGCAATGGAGGAACCATGCTGGATGTGACCCGTGTGAGCAGTGGGAGCTCAGAGCTTCATGTACGTCTGTGAAACAGATAAATGCTCCATGTCTCAGCAAATCAGCCCTGAGGTTGTAGCTCTGCAACTTGCCAGGCTCCAGCAATCTGCACAACAGTTGGATTTTGACCTCTATCAAAAAACATCATTACTTTCCAAAACAGAGCTTTGGAGATAGTGGTCCTGCAGTGATTGTGGAAATACAGATCTTTTTCTGTTGTTTAATTGTTGGTCTCAACTATAAATGAGCTTGTTATCTTTATGGTATGTTCCTGAGGCCTTATCCATAAGTCAGAATGGTTACAACTGGGAACTAGTGGTATAAATCTAATATTCCCAGCTCATAGGATAGCCAGGGAATATGGTTAAAATGCTTTGAGATATGAGAATATGTTTCAAAGTATTCTAAACTGTTCACTCCTATTAGTGGAAGAGGCAGATGTGCTGAATTGACCTGTACTATAGCAATTGTTCTGCTTGGTGTCTGTGTCTCATGTTGCAGGCCTGCGCATCTAGGGAGAGCAGCCTTGGTCAGTGGCTGTGTGGAATATATCGTGTATGGCATGGGAAGCTTCAGCAATAATCCCATCTGGATTTTATCTTTTCTCTCCCCAGTTTCTAATCCCTTTTCCATTTCTTCTCCAAGGGAAAGAGCAGTGACTGTCAGAGCAAAAGGGACAGTATAACACACACACTCTGAGTCAGTGAGAAGTGAATGACCCAAACCCTACAACTTAGACTGCGGTGTGTGTTGCAGAGTGATGGGGTAAGGAGCCTCTGGCTCCTTTCTGGTTCCTCACCTTCCCACACTGCTTCATGGGGAAAAGAGGCCTTGAGTCCATGACGCCACAGGCAGGCAGAGCTGTGAACCTACATTGGGGGGCCAGCATACAGTACAGCAGGATTTAGGGACAGCAGCAAGGTGATAGGGAAGTGGGACAAGGGAGCCCCAAGTGGGAACTGCAGGCTTAGGGGTGAGAGGTGAGTTTTTGTAGAGCCTAGAGTGCAGGGAAAATTCTGAGAGGAGAGTAGAGAATAAGGCTTGTTACAGTAGTAGGGAAGGGAAAATGGTGGAAGGTGGGATGCCAGGTTTGGGCCAAGCTGGAGTATGAAAGGGCCTTGTACAGGTGGGTAGGTGGAAGAGCTGAGGAAACAGAGGAAGAGGCCCCAGACTGCCATGGAGTAGAAAAGGGAGAGGCCTGATTAAAAACACATGAGGAGGGCTGCGCTAGGGCATAGCTTGGGTGTGGATGGGGGGGGAGGTGGAGGATGTGTTGTTCATTATAAAACTAGGCCACAGAGAATGACCAGAAAGGAAAATGTGTTTTATTGCTTGGATTCTGGAGCTCTTTGACATACTGAGACAAGGAACATGCCCGCAGAAAATAGAAGGTTGGCAAGACAGAGTGATCCATGTTAATCTTTGTGTATGCAATTAAGTAACAAACTTGGGGAAACACTAATTACGTTTGAAAATTGATGTTGCTGTGAGACTTTTGTGACCCAGTGACTGTTCAGAGAAACTGAAGATGATGCTATTAACCAGAAAGGTCTTTTTCCCCTTGTCTTGTTTCAATGGGCATTGTTACATTAATATCTACATTTCATCTGCTAAATTACTTTCTGACCTGTAGTTCTCCCTGCCTCTCTTCCAGCCCTCCTTTTGTGCTTATTTTCTGTCTGTCTAAAAGCTTTACAAAATCCTTGGCTTCAGCAGCACATGAAACTCCCCAGCCTAGTTTCAGCCAGGAGATGCAGCACTCGCTGTTGTCTGCCCATGATGAAGTTCACTGCCCTAGCATAAGAAGTCCTAAAACTTCATCTCAGTTCTTCAGTCCCACTGGCACACACACTTTGCAGTGCTGCAGATCCTGTTAGTTCTGAGGTTTATCATAGAGGCAGTGTGTGGCAGTGGTTTTTACCAAGACACAAAGCTACACGTGTTTTTGTTGTTGCTTTCTCAAATTCCAGATTATTCTTGTTTGCATAATTGACCCTCATGTGCCTAAGTTCTCTTTTTAGAAGATGTATACAACTGGCTTGTCTTCCTTTAAAATTTAGATTATATTATGCTTTAAGTAGTTAATTGCATAATCTTGCTTGTTTCTGTTTATTGCTGTTTCCTATGCTGTAGAACATGCTGGCTTCTTTCTAACTTCCCAAAAACCCAAAAATCTCTACCATTCTTATTGTGTGGTCTCCTTGAGCCACTCATTTGTGTGTCAGTGGGAGCTTTAGAATAATAAAAACACACATCTGGACACTCTCCCAGGTAAAGAATGCTCTTTACGCAGCTCACACCTGAGCTGAATTAGGAGCTTTGCAGTGTAACTGCTAGGTCAAAATCTTGTTCTTGTCAGAGGCAAGGTCATTCTAGAGGTAGTTCAGTCTCTGGTCTCACCTAAAAAGCTGCTTGTTTCCATCTGCTCTATGTTTATTCCTGGGAAAGGTTAGCTTGATGCTGACACTGATTGTAGACTCAACTTGAAGCCTGAGTTCCAGATCAGAGAGGTGCTTATGGACATGGTGGGAAGCCAGTGCCGTGTAATACAGTCTGTAATGGCTCTGTAATGCAGTGTTCAAGGCCAGGTTGGATGGGGCTTTGAGCAACCTGGTCTGGTGGAAGGTGTCCCTGCCCATGGCAGGGGGGTTGGAACTAGGTGCATTTTAAGGTCCCTTCCAGTCCAGACCATTACAGGATTCTCTGTGAGCGCTGTGGAAAGAGGTGCAACGTTGCTCCTTGAGGATAGCCCTGTATTGAGCGTGCTGTATTCCCTTATGGATCTGGCAGTGAGCTACACCTGTACAGTCTCTGTGTGGCAAAGAAGTACTATTTCAACCTATAAATTCAGGAGGATTGAGCAACCAAGCATGCAGACTCCTGGTGTAACTATCTATATGTTCATATCGGGTGCAACAGACTTTCTTCCTAACAAGAGAGAGCAGACATTACTTTCTCCATGCCCTGCTGCAGTCACCTTTGTATTATCCAGATGACACCTGCACTGTCACCTGATCCCATTCTGAAACAGGCACAGGGAAAACAAACACACTTATCAGCTGACATAAACTAGACTACACTTGCATCATCCAAACAGCAGCAGGTTCAAGCTACCTCCATGTGTCCTTCTGGCCTCATGTGCACTGACCAGAAGTGCAGCCAAACCCACCTTGCAGCAGAGGCAATGGGACTCTGAGAAGACAAATTGCTTGCTTCTCAGAGAAGGGGGATGTAGAAGCTCTTAGGTACTGCTTCCCTGTTCTCCCTTGGTAATTAAGCAGCTGGTTTAATCCTTTGCTTGATTTCACTGTAAAGTGCACTCAGAGGTGGCTTCTGCTGCCAACAGTGACAAACAGCAATACAATTAGCAGTGTGTTACTAACATGAGCATGTTTTATTTTCCTTCACAGGTGACTGTGCTGGTCCTTTTTGCCCTTGCTTTCTTAACCTGCGTTGTATTTCTGGTAGTCTACAAGGTTTACAAGTATGACCATACCTGTCCAGAAGGATTTGTTTTCAAGGTAAATTGTATTCACATGCTAGAAAAATAGGAGAGCTGTAATATTCTCTGTGTTGTTTTCTGCATAACCTTGATCAGAGTCATGCTGTATTGCATAGAAACTTGTGCTTGTTTACAGAGGTTACTGTGCTTTCTACTGTTTCTTTCTGCTTAATTCATAATTGAGGTTGTATTATTGCATGATTTTCCGAACATTGTTATTTTGCAAATGCTCTTAACATTGAAAATACAGCAGAAGTCCCAGCACTAGTGTCCTTCAAACCTACTTCACCTCCAGTTGTCTGGACAAAGCCCTCGTTTATTAGGTCATATGGGTTAATTTTGCCATTCCTCTAAATTCATGTGTCTTAGGAAAGAAGTGAATGATAAAACTTGGAGGGGGGAAAAAATCACTCTGGAATATGTGTCAAAAACCCAGTGAGTGATGCTCTCATTAGGAGCAACAGACTGACTTCAGGGTTATTTCTGTAGAAAGAACTTTTCTAGAACAGTGACCTTGGAGCCCTACTGCCACGGGCCAAAAGTGATGCCAAAAAAAGGGAAAACACATTTATCAGAGAAAACCTCTGGTTCTATCCGAAAGGAAGTCTGCAGAGCACTTCATTTATGCAAGATATTAGTGCTGGCTCCTCAGCTGTGACGGGGGCTCAAAGTCAGAAAGGTAACATTGATTTCTCCATTGTAAATTCAGCAGGGTTGAGCTTGGCTGTAATTAGATAGAAAAGTAGCAGTGATGATGGCATCCTTCCCTCTAATTTGTTAAGAATACTTAGGCACGTAATGAATCAAATGGGTACCTAGTGTCTTCAGAAGGACTTAAGAAGGAGTGGCTGCCTCAGCACTCCTTGATGATCCTGTTTAGGATTTTTGATTCTGTAACTTCAGGCATATAAATATCTTGCAAGAATCTAGTCCAAAATTATAATCAGTGATGCCCCGTTCTATTAACTTAGCTCCACAGAGTCAGTTTTAGGTTATACTGCTTTCCCTTGGTTCAAGGGCAGAAGATACTGTGGTGAGAATACCTGGAGGTAACTCGGGAGATCTAGCTCTTAGTTTTGCTGTTGTTTTCTTGTGTTGTCTCAGACAAGCACTGAACCCCCCTGTGCTCATGTCTCATAGGGCTATAGCCTTTTTTCCCCTAAGATTTCTCTTTGAGCAATTTGAAATACAGACTGTATGTTCCTACTGAGCCTGTCTTGATGTGATCCTGACTCGACAGGAATGGCCAGTTACATATTCCTGCTGTAAGTCTAGTAACAGCCTGCTGATTCTGGTTCCTTTCATACCAGGCTGTGCCTTCCTTTGAGTTGCAGCCTTCTGGCTTTTGTCTTCTTCCTAGTGTTAAACATGTATAAGGAGAGAACAGTTCCTTAGCTGTATTTCAGTGGCACTGTGAAAGTGTGGTTGGGTTTCTCTCCTTAGGGCCCTGTGTTTGAAACAGATGTTAGGCAGAAGGTCCCATAGCTCATGCTCTGTGTTTAAGGTGCAGCGCGTAACACAGGCCTGCGCTACTGTTACTCTCCCAGTGTTTGAATTTTGAAGGTTGATTCTTAGCTGCTTGATGGCATAACGCCAGGAGACCCAGCATCTTTGGTCATGTAACTCTTGAGTATGAGTTTTACAGGATAAACACATTAGCAAATGACACAAAGCCTGAAACTACCAGTGTCGACATGAATCTGTATTTGTTGCCTTTGCATTTTTTTCTGGGAGAGTCTGTAGTATGTCATGTCAGAGCTTGGTACAGATGTCCTAAGAGACATGAAGACTGTATCTGTCACCTTCTGACCAGTGTCTGAGTGGACTGTCTTTGTGCTTGATGTGGACTCAGTAACATTCTCCGTCCTAGGTGTCCTTAGGCTTTGGATGCTGATGTGATTTCCAGGGTAAGGGCAAAGGTGTCCCCTGCCTCAGGAAGCCTAGTACCATGGGAATCTCTGCATAAAGGCTGATGTACCATAGCTCTGAGTCAGACTTGCTCTTCTCTGCCTTGATGCTCTCATACATGGAGTAGTTCCAAAGGTTTCAGTGTTCTCAACCTTCCTGCTGTCCTATACATCCAGGGCTTGAAGGTGTGCTTATAAAGGTGCTCATCTTCCTTTGTATAGCAAACTCAAACTGCTCGAGCCTCAACTCTGTGCTTGCTCAAGCTTTCTGACACAGCCCGAGTACTTATGTTGGGTAGATCACTCCTCTGATGTGATTTTCACTGGCTGTTGGTGACTCACCTGCTTTTTCCTCAAAGGCCTGAGTGCACTTCCATCCTGGACGAGTTTCTGCAGGGCTTCAGTGTGCTCCAGACTACATCTATTACCCTTTAGCTTTCATTGCTAAGGCACCAGCGTTCTGTCAGACTCATGGGCAGTACAGCAAAGTAATTTCAGTGCATTAAAGACAACACCATCATCTATTAAGTTCAGAATTACTGATCCAGCAAAGGTAATGTGACAGAAGATACTATTTAGAAGTGAATACTACTGGAGTCTTCATATCAAAGGAACAAAAGGAGTCATCATAACACAGCCATAGACTGGCAGCCAGGGTTTTCTCAAAGGCCTTAATCCATAACTAATTTCTGAAATAGAAGAGTTGTGAAAGAAACAAGAGACCGTCAACTTACTCTGGAGCATTCCAGTTTCTCCTCATAGCATTCCTTACTACTTCTCTTACATGGGAACCATGGAACCAAAAGGATGGAGAGATATGCTATGTAAGATGAAGGTATTAGGCAAACAGCAGGATAAGCATTGGTCCCAGCTGAGCTCAGTCACTCCCAGTGCTGTGTGTCTTGTTCAGAACTAAGCAGAGGGGCTGTCCTTGAGTGGAACACAGGGAGCACTGAGCAGAAGGGAGCTTTTCCCTTCTTTTCTAGAAGCATGAAATCCCAGGAATAAAAATGCAGTCAGGATGGCGACTGTTCTGTGCTTCTTTAGGCTCTTCGGTCAGATGTTGTGTGTTTTTCTGAGCACAAAAAAACCCCTTACTGAGTCATTTTGCCTGTTGCAAAGCAAAGTGATTCTAAAAGCAACACAAGATGCTGTGGCATTCTTTTCGACTGGCAGCAATCTTGGCTTGTCTTCTGCACCAGTAATTATATTTGCTTGAATTTCCTTGGCCAGATTTCACTAGGCCAATGGACTGATCTACTTTTAAATACTTACAATTTTAAATATTTACAGTTGTGACTTCATCACATAACTGGGTGAAATAATCACTACAAAGTTGGCTGTATGTCTACTTCTTAGTCATTTTATCACATCAAAAGTAGTGTCAGCTCTCCCAGATAAAGCATGGATAATACTTCCAGAAGATGGCAAGGTTGATGCAGAAGAACATTCATCTCAAGTAACTCTATTCCAGATTTCTGGATTATATGTTTTAAACCTAGGTCCCAGTCTGGCAGCTGGCATATATAATGGTTATGACCACAGGGACTAAAACAGTGCTGAATAGGCACAAGTGTCTGCTCAGCCGGGATGAAATCCTGCCTGCCCTGTAGTGCTACTTCCAACAAAACACTAGGGAGAATTTGCCCTTGTGCTTCCTTAACAGATGATACCAGATAAACTGAACCTGGGTGGATGTGATGGTAACTTGGAGCACTGTTGCAAGTCTGACATGCATCAAGGTTTCTGTCACAGTCTGGGACTGAGGAGGTGTAACTTGTGGGAGGGTTGTTAGTCCCATGGCAACGACTCTCCTTGCAGCAGCCACATGTACTCTTCAGGGCAGGCAGGTTCATGGGGCTACCTGCAGGCCTCTTGCTTTGGCAAATCTTCCATTTTTCTGTCATACCTTTTGATGCTTTTTTTCACTAACATCTTTGGGATTCCAAATTTATATTAAGGTAAGACTGTCTGTTAGATCTGACCCCCAGTTTTTGTGCTTTACGATTTAAACCATTTGAAACTGTTGCTGTTGGTGCTTATTTATGCTCTTTTGGTTTCCTGACAAGAGCCAACCCAAAAGTAAACGTGGACACACTGAGATGGATAGCACCTGGTCCTAAATCCCATGGCATTTTTGCATGTGTGTTTGTCCTCAGCAGTCTCCAGTATTAAGTTCCATTTGCCAAGTTCTATGAGACCAGCAGCAGTTCAGAGTTGCTGTGCTGGGATATTACAAATTTTATCCAGTGTGGGAAGCAGGAAGACCAAAAAGCCCATTTCTTTTTAAAAGAGAGTAGAAACAATTATTTTTCTTCAAGCTGCAGCTACTCCTAGTTTGTATCTTAGAAGGTCCTTTCAGTTGCCCAGGGGTCTGCCCCAGCGCTTGGCTGGTTTGGGAACAGAGTTACGAGACCAGGCAGCCTGGACTGGCAGATGTGGCAGAGGACCTACAGAGAGACCTGTCACCTTCTGCGGCAAGACCTGGGGGGTCACAGGATATGCCCAAGTAATTTTTTTACCTTCAGTGCAGGTAGCTGCCACATTGGCTTTTACTGCATCATCCCTGAATGGGGGCTAGATGATATCTGCTGACTAATGCACTGTACTCCCTTTGGTTCTGAGGACGACAGCAAAGTTTGGATCTTGCTCTCTAAATCACGTATTTCTCTTTCAAAAGCTCTGAGCATCCAGCAGTTTCTATTCAGTGCTCTTACACTTATGGGAAATTAAATAATGCAGTCCCATGGCTAAAGATAGCTTTTTTAAAGCCTGCTGCTGGCTGCGTCTTTCTGACAATCAAGAGTGAAGTATTCTGTATGTGCGTGCACACTTGCACATAAGCTTGGCTACTCACTATGTTTTCCCTGTATGTCTTTCTTACTGGGCTATAAAATTGTTTGTACCTTGGCACCAACATATCTGTATTAATTTCTGTCCTTCAGACTGAAAACACCATATAAAAGTGCCTGCAGCTAATCCAAGGGTAGGATACAGACAGCCGCAACTGTAGGGTAAACACTTGGAAACCAGGTGGGGAGCAAAAACCATTCCAAAGTATGGCTGGAACTGGAGATTGAGTACTTTTAAAAATAATTTCAGGCAAGCATATTTCTTGTGTGTTAATGGTTCTGGCACATAAACCTGGATTGGTCTTGCTGGCAAATATACGAGTAGTTTAAGGATTGTGGGGAAGAACATTTTGAACACAGTAGGAAAACACTGTAGTTAATTGCTTTATGTTGCATCGTGACTCACAGAAAGTAAATGCTGGCTTAGACTAAAATGGAAAGAAGAAACAAACCAAACCTGACTGAACCATGTTCAGTGTGTGAATGGGGCTGTATCTGTAATCTAAGTGATGGATTTTCCTTTCAGAATAATCAATGCATTCCAGCTGGGTTGGAAAACTACTACTCTGAGCAAGACTCCAGCGCTCGAGGGAAGTTTTACACAGTCATAAACCACTACAATCTGGCCAAGCAAACCATCACGCGCTCGGTGTCCCCATGGATGACAGTACTGTCAGAAGAGAAACTATCGGAACAGGAGACTGAAGCTGCGGAGAAATCGGCTTAGTATGATCCACTAATTAGTAACACTATGTCATTTGAAGGTAACTAAGGGACTTTAAGGAACTTTTCATTAAATATAATTATGGATAATTTAGAGGTTACTCATGTTTATGGTGCAATTGCTTCTGTTTGCTGATACTGCTTTGCAAAAAAAAAAAAACCAAAAACTTGCTGCAGAACATTCATGTTGTAAGACAAGGTGCCTATCAGCATTGCTTTAGAGCTCTGACACCATTTTCAATGTTAACAAACCCCCGGTGTTAGGTATGTTCTTGCAGTTCATTGGATACTGACAGATTTCATCACTGGATTTTTGGGGGTTGGACCTTAGATAAATCACATGTTCTGTTCTCTGAATTGATCCTTTATGACTTTTTTTATTCTCTGTCATTTTGCAAACTGAAACACCCCAGCCATAACCAGAGTGATCTCTTGGTCAGCTCAAAGCTGTATCTAATACTTAGTTTTGGCTCAAGCAAGAATGAGGGTCAGCATTGATGTCAAGGGCATAACGTAATGACTTGTATGGAGAAAGAAAGTGTCAGGTAGCATTTTTCTTACATTTTTCTCTACTGTTGTTTCTTTGTAAGTGATGATGAAGTTCTCCGCAACAAGGCATGCTCAATGTTTTATTATTGCTGTCAACAGGATTTAACTGCATTTCCACTGTGGCTTTAGCATCTTGGTACAGATGTGCACTGAAACACAAACTAGGTAGATGTCATGGAAAAACACAGACAGTTTTAGTGATGGATGTTGAGGATGGTGTAAAAAAAAATAGGCAGTTCAGGATGTCCTAATGGGAAATCACATCTTTTGGTCATAGTTCAGAGGCAGAAAGCCTCTGCACAGTACATGCAGTCTGCCATGCAATTTGTTGGATGCACGTGAGGGAGTAACATGTCTAAATTTTCTCTTATTATATTAACATTTTCCCTTTTTATGAATTGGAAAGAGCTCTCAGTTTATGCATGGTGTGCAGTGTGATACTTCTTAAACCACAAAGCATCATACATGAAACTAGCAAACTGGGTACCACAAGTGGGTCTGTCAAAGCTAATGTGAAACAAAGTGAAGAGTAGAACTGTTCATGTATGGTTTGGGAGGGGAAAAGACATAGAAGAACATAGTATTGTGGATGCACACAGAAGTTCCATTGTAATTACAGACTTATCTATTCTTTGTGTGAAACCATGTTTTCATTTTTATTATGAATCTTAAATATATATTACAAAACCCCCACATTTTATTTATTTAAGAGTTAGACAAAATAAGCGTGTGAAGCATCTGGGCAAGCCAGTCACCCTGCTGTTCATGTCTTGTGAATGGGACAAGGGGTAGTGGAGATGTCAAAAGTTCCTTTTTGGTAGAGACTATATCAAAACGAAGGGAAAACCCTCAGTATGGGCTGTTTCTCAAGATCTGGTCAGCTCTACTTTGATTTTTCTCCAGTAGATTTGTTTTTTCAATCACCTTTCCTACCAATGCAGTTAAAATAACCATTCTTACTTCTTTCTCTAGGTTTGACATGAAACAGCAGATGAGTAAAAGGCTTTTTATTAAGTCATAAAAAGCAATAAATTATGTGCCAGATTTTTCTTTGCATTTAAAAACTTCAATTTTATGTTAAGAAATTCAAAACACAGTGTCTGCATTTTGCAATAGGCAGTCGCTGTATCAAATGTATTCACTTTTGACATTTTCACTCGCAGAGTAAGGAATTAAAGATGCTGCTGCTTGTTGCGTATAACATCTAGAAACAGACATTTCAGGAGAGAGACAGCAAACCATACATTTCATATCAGCATATTTACAGAAGCCATTCAGATTTTACAGGGTAGAAAGATCTGTTTCCCAGCACCCTCCTACATCAAAGTGATTACTGAGACATCTCCTTCCCACCTTAAATTTAGTACAATAGAAACTTGAATGCACAAGTAAATACTGATGAGAAACAACTTATTTCTCTGATAACAATAAACATTAAAAATTGCTCAGCTTTAGGATCTAGGAGAAAGAGACTGCTTATGCTTTGTGAAGTCTAACCCAGTTTTCCCTCTGATTTAACAGGAGGGAGTTTATTGATTCTTGTCTACAGTTGGTTTTGGAACTTTTTTTAATCTTGGTTAACAAATTGCTGCCAATTTTAGTACTTTGAATTGTTTTGCTTTAATGTTGGCTCCTTGGGCTGTGTTCCAACACCCAGCACATCTGTTTCACTGCAGAATTTGTTTGTGTTGTACTCTTTACACCGAGAAGTAAAGCTCTTTAGTTGACTTCTTACCATTATTATTGCTATTAAATCAGCCTGCTCTCTGACTCGAGTAGTTTCAGAGGATGGGGAGTTGAGGTCATAACATGTACAAAGTGATCACTATGTACTGCAGTGGTGTGATTAAATAAAAGCCTGAGACAGCGTAGATGCTTTTGCACAGTACCAGTTTTCTCTTGCTCTGGTCTGCACACAGGGAGCTGGTCTCCAACCATCACAGATGTATGGGTGATTATGATAAAACCATCATCAGTTTATTTTCTCCTCTTAGCTGTGCTCCTGCTTGCAGCTTTCTTATCAGCTTCTTCAAAGGTTTCTGTGTTCTTTGCAGGATTAAGCTTGGTTTAATGTTCGATAAAGGGATTTAAAATGAATGCTATCAGCTCCCTCTGCACTAATGGATATTTACACATATTTATTTACTGGAAGATATTCCCATCATAGCAGTATGAAAAACTTCATAGAAGAGGCAAGTGTGCCATGTACCCCATTCTGCTGAAATCAGTGTCCAAAGTGCTACAAATAATGCTTGGAGACAGCGCTGTATTTTTAATTATCATACCAGTCCAGGAAAAGCAGGGAAAATGAACACATCACAAGGAAGAATAGAATCCATACTCGAAATCCAGCATTGTTTTTGATGGCCTGTGAGGGAAAGGTTCTCCGTTACCATCACCAGTGAACACACAGTGGCATTTCAGCAGTGGCAACCCAGGATGCCCCTTAGTGGCTTCCCTCTTCTCACCCACAAGAGAAAGAACAGAGCTCGCCGTCAATTTCAGGTGAATAAGTGAGGTTGGCTGCACCCCTTCAGATCTGTCACACTGAACTTCCTCTCAAAAACTTAAAGTAGGTCATTTTAAGTGAAACTCAAAACAGTAAGAACTACATCAAAATCTACACACATAAAGGGTAGTTTAAGTTCCAAAAGTGAACTTCTGTGGTGAGAAGTAATCAGGCTTTCACCATTCTAATGAACAGCTCATGACCAGAAACACCAAATCCAAGAACACCCCCAAACCCAACAACTGTTTCTGGGGTTGGGTTAGCACCATCAGTCATGTATTTCAGTGTCAGAGCAAGTATCCTCTTGGATTCCCCATCCTAACATTGAGACGAGCAAATACAGGGACCTGACTTTCATTTTTCAGATTTACACGTGGAATTGATTTTTTTTTTTATGCAGTTCAGGCATTATTGTAAGTGACAAAGTTTTGTATTTGTCACCTTTCTCTACTGTTCCTCAGTGTGGGTTAGGGAACCTCATTCTATCTACAGCTGTGAAAAATGAGGCAAAGAGAACTTCAGTTCATGCCACATTTGATGCAAATCTCAGGAGAGCTGAGCAGTAGATAATACAGAATATGTGAGTCAAGGATGAGTTTTCAGGAAGGAGTAAACCAAACAACTGAGCTATTTACTCAGCAGCCTAATTCAGGAAGTCTGTTTTTACTGAAATCTCAGTTCCTGAAATAAAACATCATTTCATTCTAATTAGTAAGACAGTGGGATAGATTAAGCTTGCTAGGAGCATGGGAAATGGGTTCAGCACAATGACTCTTCTGCTGACACTCAGCACTGAACTCCAGCTTCAACAATTCCAGCACTGTCCTTTATTCGCAGTCTGCAATTCCCCCCCACCCCTTTTTGGTTTTTCATGAAACTCCACAGGTGCTTAAACTCATGCCATTCTGTTCAGTGAGGCCAGGTAGATGCTCCAGCTCCTGCTGGCCTGTGGAGCCCTTCAGTCATGGTCAGTGAGACAAGCACTACTACCAAGAGCCCTCTCTAGCCTGTACGAGTGTCCCAAACTGTGCCTCGACACCCCAGCACACACTGCTCGGTGCTGTGTGTGAGCTCACAGGTGCTGTTAAAAGCAATACTTGCACAAAGCTGAAAATGAAGATGAATGAGTTTAAAACACAACTTCAAGGTATTACCTCTCTTATGTCTTCGTTGCCTTCTTTGATATTCTCTGTTGCACCCACGACTAATTGATGGATGTTGTCAATGTCAGTTTCCTGTTAAAAAGTGAGAAACAGGGATCAATGTCAGGGGAAAACACACCTCCAAAGACCTGGGCAACAAGCAGAATTCTAAAATCCAGTATGATGGACATCTTAGTTTTAGTGACGCAAAGGTACAGACAATGAACCTGTAATTTCTTTACCTGTGATTTCATGAGTCTGAACAGAGACCACCCAGGCCAGCAGGAGGCCTTCCAGTTATCTAGAAGCAAATCTAATCTGTCTAATTTTTGCCAGCTCTTTTGGAAGAGGTGCCACTATTTCCAGATGAGATGCTATAAACCCATTTACCAGGACACTAGTTGTCGGACAGAGGGATCATTCTAACGCATACATTGTATTTTCCATCCTCCATACAGACTAGTAAGTGACAACAGTAAACGTCTTGATTTTGCATTTGAAAATCAGAACACTTTGCCTTCACATTTGCATCACCGATTCATGAAACTTAAGCTTCCATTTTGCATGTAACCAAGACTAAAACACCCCCCAGTAAAATCCCCCAGCTGTATTTGCTGGTGTAGTATTACACTGACCTGTTGCAAGACTTTTTCAGTGAATATCTCTTGTAATCTGGAGATTTCCACCACTTTTCCTTCAATTTGTCTGGGCAAAGAACAGAAACACCCCATTAGATACTAGTGCTAACATCGCTCGCTCCTGCAGAAGCAGGTTCTCCGACCAGGGATGGAGCTACTCAGAAAGCCACCATTTTGTTTACTGGCAGCTCCACAGCAGCAGTCTGCAATGGGCACTATGACAGTGCATGGCTGGGACACACCACCCCCTGGAGGCTCTGGAGAGGCTCCACCTGGAAATTACCAAAGAGTGGCCTTCACTATGAGGATTCCACCTATGGTCCATCTTTCAGCTAAGATAACAAAATCCATGGTGAACCGTAAGTGGTTCATTCTGACACAGCCTTTTTATGTGCTACTGTGAAGTGTGGAATTCCCCCTGCCTAGTACCAATAATCCAAAATCCATTTCCATGTTACCCACTCAGGTTTTCTGCACAGCACACAGAGAGCAAACGGCCTGACCACTGGGACAGATCCCTGCCTGGGGGTCAGTGACTGCACCTCCCTCTGTGTGTGCAGCGTACAACATGGTACAAACGGAAAGCTTCATCTTTTGAAACTTAACTGAGTCAATGTAAACCTTCCAAACTTAATCAGTGCTGTTTGGACAGTTTGTGTGTCACTCAGAACCACCTGTGGGACATCACAACGTGTGAACTCACACGGTTCGTTTCCTGGATCCCTCCCCTACCACACCACTGCCATTCCCGCAGCCAGAGATCCTGCACAATGCACCCTGTGGGGGGTTGTCCAGGTTGTGGGACTATCGCACACTGCAAAAATAACAGGAAATGGTACCTGACTTCATCAAAGAGGTTATTCATTTCACCAACGAGTCTCTGGTTCTCCTGTTCGAACTGGAAGAAGGAAATCACACACATGAGCTCACACACTTGGTCTTGGCGAACCCTCTTCAGTACCCACCCCGGATCAATCGACCTCCACCTGTCCTTGCAACCTATTTACAATACAGCCCAACTGGAAAGATGCTCAGGAATTACTGATAGCAGTCTGAATAAACCATATGAATCTGCTTATTTGTAACCAGTCCCTGTAACACTTGTCATTCTCCTCCCCTCAATGAAATAAACCCCAGATCTAACTTGCTCATGTTACTTTGCAGGAAGGAAAAATACAGTGAGTGAAATCTGTTCCTTATCATTGAGTAAGGAAAGCCATTGAGTGCTTGTCATGCTCTTCATGCATGTGATGTTCTTCATAACATCTTTGCATTTTCCTTCACATTACTCACATACTGCCCATGGCATGAACAGCTTTTAGATTTTGCTACAGTATGAAATATGTCGACATATGTATTTCATACTTCACAGATACGTTTGCTTTAGTTATTCCAGTAGACCTCTTCCATTTAAAACTCATGAGTAATCAATAAAACACCTTAGTACACTTTTAGCACTACATTTTCCAAATACAACATAGAGACTTGATACAGGAAAATCAGCTTTGACTTTTCAGATGTACTTGACTGCCTGATCCATTTGGGATTCATTACAGAACAAGCCCTCATGCAGCAAGTATTATGACATGGTTTGCTGAAACAAAATCTGCACAGACAAAATACAATTGAGAAAGGTATCCGTTGGTGTACTGGAGCCTGTTGGAAGCTGTTTTGTAAGGGCTGTGTTTTAGAAGGACCCATTAGGACATAGATGGATTTTCAAGGTGCCTGTGAGACTTCATCCCACAGCTCGGCCGCTTGGCTGCAGGCAGCTCGTGCTCTGGGAGCTCTCTGGCCTGCCCCAGCCATCAGGGACAGCAGAGCACCTTTTATCAGAGGGGCCACAGACCCCTCTCTGGAGGAGGGTGGTAAAGCTGATTCGTGGTATTCTGCCAATCAATTCAATGTGACCAAAGCCTCAGTAACAGCTGGACCTTTGCAGTACACCCACAGCCAACAAGGTCTCTGCACTTCCCTCACAAACCTGGCAAAGACCTTGTCTATGTGGTTACACAGAAACAGACACAGGATACACGTTTCCACTGAAACAGGACCTGCCCGGTGCCTCTGGCAAAGCGGAGTGGGAAATGCAGCAGTGCAAATACCAGGAAACAGGATTCAGAATGCAGAGTTTGGCAACAGAGCTGTGCAGGACAGCAAGCCCTGTTCTAGGTCAGTCTCCTTGTTCTGAGCTACCTACATAACACACTGGGATCCTGGCATCATCCAGTCACGTTACACTTTCATTAGCAGTACAAGTGCAGCAGTCCTTGTGGTCACCTTGCAAGGTCTCATTATCTCTTTTAACAGAGCAGTGTCTTGCCAAAAGAACACCAGCAGAGCAGCACTGCTCACAGTCTGACTGGGTTTGCAGTCACTGCAACAGGATCTGCTCGCTACCTGAGCAAACACCTGACATTTAAGCTGGCCAAAAAGGAGGGGTTGCCCAGGGAAAATAGTATTTAGAACAGTCATGTGACAAAAGCAAAAGGGAGGAGGGGGAAAAAAGGTCTGAATCACAGACAATTACAGACTATGGGAACAACATGCGTTCCCATCAGTGAAAGGCAAATGGGCATTTTGCTTTTGGAGCAGCGCTACTGAAATGGCTGGAAATGAAGCACCCTGTGCTGCAAAGGAGCTTAAAGGTCACCACAGTTCATCATTAAGATGCAAAATGAAAGTCAGTGGCTATGACATGCAGTTCACCTGGCCCACAGCTGCTTGCACAGAGCCAGTCTGTAGCAGTTCGCACATCTAACATTACTTAGTGCCATGTCTGGTGGCCACCTTTGGCTCGCCACTCTGACACCCTCCCTGCCCCGGCTGTGCCACCAGCATCTCTACCCCAGGTCTTAAAGATCTCCCTTACATAGCTTGTGGGGCTTCTCATGTGCTCCCTCGAAATGATCAGGAATGTTCCACCTGAAACTTCTGCCATATCAAGTACTTCCATAGCACTAACAGAGAAGAAGTAACATGCACACTGCTGAGGGTGCAGTGAAAAGGATCTAGTGCAGCCACTGAGGTATTTGTCCTGCTCCTCTCCTTCCTCATGCACAATCCCAAGCAAGTGCTGCTGCTCATCTGATTTCACACGATGACACCTTAGCTCACTGACCACTTTTCCTCCTGAGTTTTCTGGCATGTTAATAAACTGAATCCCACCACAGGACTAGATGATAGGGCTGGCTTAAGGGACATTAGGGAGAGTGAGCTGAGCAAGACTGCACTGCTGCAGCAACCCAGAAGAACAAGAGAATGAGAGAAGGCAAGCCACCTTTCTGGCCCTCACCTTCATTCCCTCCTTATGCCCCACACCATCACCACTGCCCCCCTCTCCCTTCCTCTACTTTGTGCTGAACGGTTTTCATCTTGCTTTAGGCTCATCAGGGCCTCAGAGGAGCAGTACCTGACCCTCTGCCAGCAGCAAATTACATGTCAACCTGCATGGCTTATGGGAAATGGCTACTGCGTTAAGAAAACAGGAATCTGTAGGTTTAACCAGGCACAAGTGAGTGTGAAATGGCAGGTAAGCTTAAATGGTGAATCTCATAGAAAAAGGTTTAGTCTTCACAGTCTGACATAGGTAATTTATGTCATGAAGAATAATGAAAAATGATTTTTTATTTCTTCGAAAATACAGAATTCTTTTTGTACTAGAGGTTCACTGTCTACCTGATTGGCAAGAGCAGCTTCCTCTCCTTGGTTCTAGGGCCCCAGAGAGTCCAAGCTTACAGATAAGGAGGGCAGCTATTGGGCACTGTTACCTTTACCGTGGGTAGAGCAGCCTGGCTCCATGAGTTGAGGAGAACACACTGCACAGCTCCCTGCACTCCCACTGACTGCCACCTAAACAGCAGTGGTTTCGTTAAATACACAAGTGTCGGTGTTGCAGTACATGCAAGTGTCATTGTCACTGCTGGCTGTAGTGACTCCTTCTACAGATATACATAATTACATAAGTTTATATCAATATAATTGACTAATACAGTGATATTTACTTCACAGTGGCAGATGGTAAAAGCTGTTTCATAAGTGCACTCCTTTATGTTCACTGTATGTTTTTAGTGAGTCACCTGAGGAGTCACCTCAGAACAAAGCCAAAGAACAGAGCAATGAAACAGAGTGACAGGATTTTGCACTGAGTAGACTTGCTGGTCCTCAAGTGACTAAATGGGGCCACCAAGCTGTAATTGTTTTTCTGACTTCTGTAGGGATAAGTATTTCTGCACAAATACTCAGCACCAAAAATTCCCTATTTTGCTGCCTTAGTGAAACCCAGATAACTAATTTAGAAAGCAAATTTTCAATAAAGAAGCAGTGAATGATTTTAATCCCTTACAAATAGCACAAATCCACTTGAGAAAGCATTCTTTAAGAAGTCTCTTTGATATTTAAAACACTCCACTGTCACGGATTGCCTTTTAAACCAGTAAGTGATCTTTGCAATGTGCAGTCATGGCTGATGGACCCCTTGGTGCAAACTGACAGCAGTTAACATATGCTAAACCAGTCAGTTGAACAGAAGGTTAGAGCACAGAACACATCACATATCAGTGTGTCACAAAGGGATTTCCACCATGGGAACATTAACCAAACTCCAGTGATCAGGATAGCTCAATGACTGTTAAAGGAGTCCCTTAGGAGAGGGAAACCTGGTTACCTAAGTATGACATAAAGTGACAAAGCGCTTAAGATGTCTCTGCAAATCTAATGCATACAAGAAATAACCACAGTTATTTCTGATATTCCATGAGGTAAGTCATTCCATGTACTGCATCTGAATTTTAGATAAAACCAATCAACCAAAAAAAGGATAAAGTCAGGGAAAATTAGGTATTTTCACTACTTAAACAGCAGAGACAGATTTTTTTGTCACCCAATGCAACCACAAGACACCTGCTCACTGTAACTATAAGAATCGTTAATATACCTGTACTCAGGGTTATAAACTGAAATTTATTGTGCAAATCATACCATAGTCCTGCAACCACTTTGAACAATGTAAAGCTCTCTCCTGTGGGTAAAATACTGATAGAAATCGCTGCTATAGTGATATGATGGGGCTTTAATTCATTATTTTACCCAGAGGAGGGATGACGGAATCATGATTGAGAATTGTTAAGTATGATCTGACACAATACATTCCAATCTAAGCCCAACACAGCAGTTTCTACACTGTAACCTGCCCTCTTCATAGAATCATTTAGGTTGGAAAAGACCTTTAAGTCATCAAGTGTAACCCTTAACCTAACCCTACCAAGTCTACCATTAAACTGTGATCCTAAGGGCCACACCTAAATGTCTTCTAAATACCACCAGGGATGGTGACTCCACCGCTTCCCTGGGCAGCCTGTTCCAATGCTTGGCAACCCCTTAAGGAAGATTTCTCCTAATATCAGTCTAACCCCCACCCACTGCAGTTTCTTCCCATCCTATCACTTGTCACTTGGGAGAAGAGACTGACCCCCCCCTCACTACAACCTCCTTTCAGGCAGTTGTAGAGAGCAATAAGGTACCCCCCGAGCCTCCTTTTCTCCAGACTAAACACCCCCAGGTCCCTCAGCCATTCCTCATCACACTTGTGCTTCAGGCCCTTCACCAGCTCTATTGCTCTTCTCTGGCCCTGGTCCCGCAGCTCAGTGTCTCTTGTAGTGAGGGGCCCAGAACTGAACACAGGATTTGAGGTACAGCCTCACCAGTGCTGACAATCACAGCAGGATGATCACTGCCCTGGCCCTGCTGGCCATGCTATTGCTGATACAGGCCAGCATGCTGTTGGCCTTTCTTGGCTGCCTGGGCACAATCTGGCTGATGTGCAGCTCCAGAAATCAGCACCCCCAGGTCTTTTCCACTGAGCAGCTTTCCAGCCACTCTTCCCCAAGCCTCATGCAATTGGCCTCATCCCATTGATCCAGCCTGTTGTGATCCCTCTGTAGAGATTTCCTATCCTTTAGGAAGTCAGTTTTTCACCCAGCAAAGAGTACACCCATCCAAGCCATGAACAGCCAGTTTCTCCAGGAGAACACTATGGGAAACTGTGTCAAAGGCTTTACCAAAGTTTAGGCAGACAACATCCACAGCCTTTCCCCTCATCCAGAGTGGATCATCTTGTCATAGCAGATCAGTTCAGTCAAGCAGGACCTGCCTTTCATAAACCCATGCTGACTGGGCCTAATCACCTTATTGTCCTGTACGTGCTGAGTGATGACACTCAGGATGATCTGCTCCATAATGTTACCCAGCACCCGGGTCAGGCTGATGGGCCTGTAGTTCCTCAGATCCTCCTTCTGGCCCTTTTTACAGATGGGCATCACATTTGCTAACCTCCAGTCAACTTTGATCTCCCCAGTTAGCCAGGACTGCTGATAATATGCACAGAATTCTCTTGAAAAAGGAAAGCAGGACTAAACCTTAGATTTCAGACTGGCACTCAAGAGCAGTATAAGAGCATAAGGAGCAGCCTCTGAAGGACCTTTTCTCTGACAAACCATACCATAATTATGTGCAACTTACTCATCTCTGACGGGAACAGGGATGCATATTGTGTTTGGGAACATCTCTAACCACTGCCAAGGAAGCTTCACATACTCATGCTGCAGCAGCCCTTTGCTTTAGTAAAAGTCACAGTTTTGAAAATTGCACATCTAGTGGCTAGATATAAATCAGATTTTCTTTTTTTGTATAAACAAAGGCAATGTGTGCTAATGGAGGGGGGCTTTCTAAGAATTCTGAGCCATGTTCAAAATGAGAAATCTTAGGAATATCAAAAAAGCCTAACAGGTCGCCAGCAATCATGTCTATGTCAGGAATTCTGTACGTATCAGTTCAACTGGGAGTAGAATTGGATCAAACAATATATAAATGAGCTGGTAACAGGGAAATGCAGAAAAGGACTCATTAGAAAAGAAATGCAGAATCTACGAGATTGTGTTGTGACAGAAAGCTTGTTGCTATTCCTTCTAGTAAACCAATCTGATTTTGATAATCTAAATAATAATAGTAAAAAGGAATAAAGAATAACTTCACAGATAAATAGTATAATTATTTAAGACGTGCTGCTGAAATAGTCCAAGGAAAAAAAACAGACAGTGCTTTATTCTTTCAGAAGTTTCATAATGATTTTTCTGGTGTTGCCTTGACCTCTATTGTTTCCTGGCTAAAAAAGCAATTCATAACTAATTGTAAAAACTATTTTAATTTCAATTGTTGAAAACCATCTGTTTCTCCTTTCATGGCTCCATGTAAGTATTTTGTAGCAATTTTAATTTAAATATTTAAATTTAAATTTAAATATTAACTGCTACAGGAAGAACCAGGAAGCCATGTGCAAAAGGTATCTCTTGTCATGGCATTCTGCATAAAATTAAAGTTGAAAATGAATTTGGATGAATCTCTACTTTCACACATATGAATACAGAAGAAAATGTAATAAAATGGACAGTAAGAACAAGAGATACTTACCATTTGTATTTCTTCAGGTGACAGCTCATCTTCACCTTTGCCATCTCCCCATAACCCAAGGTTACTTTGGGCATCAGGAAGATTTCTGTCTGTAAAAGAACCACCAAACACTTGAGACAATGCAGGACACCAAACAGTGAAGTGAAAATAACTTTTCATCCATTTCAGAATGCTGATGAAATTGTTTTCTCTCATTTGTCATTAACTGAGATTCACCCTACATTTACAGCGCAAAATTACACCAATAACCTTTAACTTCTCAACAGGGACAAAAGTCAATGCACATGTTTAAGTTTGTGAACTACAAGGAGTTGCACATTGACAGTGAAAAGGATGTGAAACAATTCACACTGCACTAAGACTTGTTACTGCACTAAGACTTGTTACAGCACAAAATACCGTCACATTTGTCATTTAACAGGAGAAAACACACAATTTTCAAAATGACAGTCTGTCTGCAAATTGTTATCTTTCAATGGGACTTGACCAAGCCACCAACTCCTCATTCCAAGAAGTACAATCAGAATCTCAGCAACATTCTGAGCAAAGTTCACAGGACAAGCTCCATTTCCTCATGCTGTTCAATCTGCATATTGCAGTGTCAATCCTGCTGCACGCCGTGCAAGGGGTCTTCCTGTGTATAACAGGAATCGGATCTGATCCCACAAACTAACCTTATGCATCATAGCTGCTTCATTGATTTCAGTAGTACTTCCCCTTTGATTAAAGCTAATCATCTGAATAAATCTTAGCAGGAGCTGGGCATAAAAGAACTTGAACAGCTATTTCTGGAATATTCCCTTCTGGAAGATTTATTTTTAGGCTTAATTATATACTTTTGATTATAGATGAAGTTGGAATGGGAAAGAAAAGACGTTGTGCTGCAGGAACGTACTGTTTCTGAAGCTATTTGAGCCTCAATGTTTAAAATCCTTATGATAAGACTGCAGTCTTGAGAAGGCCTCTCCCCTCCTCACTGGCTGTGGCATTTTTACAAACCCCAAAAGAGATATCTGCGTCACCCCACAATGGATCAAATCTGAGCTTGCTTTGGGTTATCAGATGCAGGCTGCAAATTAAAATACAGAAAGATTTAGTTTTTACTTTTTCATAATTTCAAACTTCCTATTTATCCCAGTTCATTTATCCAGGCATTTCTAAGGACTGTGTTTGGTTTTGTTATAACCTTCTAAACCTTTGGTTTTTTTCAATTGCATAAGCAGCACTAATGCATCATCATTCAGATAATGATTTCTCTTGGGAAGCCTCTGAAAGGCGAAATCCTATTCATAAACAGACATATGAGAATTATTATAAAGAGAAATTTTCTCCTTTATTCTTCACTATATTTGTGAAAACTCTCAAAACATAAATATTATGAGTATTGTTGTTTATGTCTCCTTTATAAACGTGTATCTTGCTTCCC
>JAOEHX010050656.1:0-15031 GCA_025448015.1 Bolborhynchus lineola | reverse complement strand
CCTTAATATCTGGCAGGTAAGTTGGAAAACATTAAGATCCTCATGCAGACTACCATGATTTGTGTAGATAAAACTTCTCTGCTTCTGCTCCTTGAATGTAGACATAGCTTGGTTCTGAGGAGAACAATGATGCCAGAGGAAAGGGCTATGGGTAGAACATCGAGCCAAAGCTGCTTAGCTTGCACAGCAGGAGGCCAGGAGAGTGTGACTGCAGGTCTGAAGAGGTTTCTCTGCAGCCCAGCCATGTTAAAAGACTGCCAGAGTTTGTGACATGGCTGCTAAGGGGAATAAGGAGCAATCCTGAGGAGTAAAACCTAAGAACTGGTAATATTAAAGTGCAAGCAACACTAAAGAGAAATATTTTCTCTCTGGTTTCTAAAGATGAGGCTTGCTGGTGTGGCTCTTCCTCTCACAGCCAACTGCATCTCTTCCCCCAGCAGTGTCTGTGCACTGCTTCTCTCCTCCTGAGATACATCAGGAGTAAAACCAAGGGCAAAACTAAGTCTTCCTCCTGCTGTCCTCCCCCAGCAGTGCCATAACTGCTCTGCTGGCTCCTCTTTATGAGCCAGGGCAGCCCATGGCCAGAGAGGCCAAGTGCAAGTGGAACAGGACTGCAAGGAAACCGAGAAAACTGTTTGTTAGTGAGTGTCAGGCTCAGTTATCAGGGCAATACTTTGCATATTTATTTATCTACCCAAGGTTTTGCTGTCTTGGAAATCTGTTCTTTGATCTCATGGTTTCTTTTCTGTAAGAGTACAAGATTCTCTCTCTCTCTCCCATGCTGCCTTTCCTAGATCCTCACATAAAGGCTTTATGAAGAACTGGGTTTCAGAGGTTTACACAGACCCCCTAAGCACCATGTGCTGGCTGCAGAACTTGGAAACTGGCTTTTTCTAACAGGTAGGGTTTTCTTTGCTCTGCTGATCAGCTGTAGGTGGTGTGTAGTTCAGAGCCTAACACAGTGCTCTCTCTTGCAGAGGAGATAAAAAAACGCAAAACATCTGTGTCAATAAATGCCCTGACAGGAATTCTTCCATTGCTGTCTGCAACTGAAGTGGCACTGGCAAAAAATCACAGCCTGATCATGATATATGTGCAGGATTGTGTCAGCCTGGGTTGGATCCACCTTGGCTCTGTTCTCAGTGGGCGCAAATACTGTAGCAGCTTCACTGAATTTGGTGGAGCAAATATTTAGAGAGAGTTGCTTTAAGTTCTCTGAGGTGCTGCTAAACCTCATGTTGCAAAAATTTGCTGTTTACCAGAATCCTGAGTGACTCCCAGGAGCTCTCTCGCCTCTTCTGCAATGAAGACCTTAGCAGGCACAGATACCCATTGAATTTCTGCCAAGAACAACTTTCCCACTTCCAGTACGTGCAGGGCAGTGGGGGGAGAGAGCACCTGGAGCACTGATGCTCCTGGCTCTGGCTGAGGTACTGGTAGGGTTGTGCTTGTTTATCTCTGACTTAGTGCATGAGAGCAACAAAGGGGAATCTGAAGCTCTTGTATTGGGCCTGTTTTCCTTCTAGGCAAACGTCAGGTTCAAGGGGGATTAAACCATCCTTTCTTCATAGGCAGCACCCCACTTTCCACATAATGCACTTCCCTCACATCCACTGCTGGGCTCATTGTTCCAGGCTTTGCTCAGCATCAAAAAGAAGTGTATGTATAATCACTTGCAGGTGCTCAGAGCCAGCATTGTTGCAGAGGCCGGCTCCTTGTGATGGGTCATGGTTGAAGTGTCTGGTTAAGGCTGTGATACAGAGAGAATCTATGTGTTTTCACTCTTGCTTTGTCATGAGGATGGCTGCATGGGTTGCATCCTGCGCTCTGTAAAGCTCAAAGTGTCAGTTTATTTTTCTTTCTAGCTACATGTAGTTCATTTTCCAGAAGGAGTTTCTGCTTTTCTCTGGCACTATTGGAGTAGTTACTAAGACCCAGTGCCTTGACTGCTTTACTCCTATCTTCCCAAAGGCATAGCAGTCCGCAGTAGGGTGGTTACCAGTGTTTGGCAGCAAACACAAAAGCTATGAGTGAAAGAGATCAAGGCAATGAGCTGTCCTGGGCTAGCTCTTTTGGCTACCACAAGTCTGGGTGACTACTGAACAGTAAACCCATACTGAAGTCACCAGTTTCAGGCCTTCTCAGAGCTCAGAATATCCTTTAGTATGTGTAATGGCCATGTTCACGCAAGTATTTCAGCTTGTTGCACCTTCTGTGCAAAAAGATGTATCTGTATCTCATGATTGCAATGCTATTTCTGAATGTTAGGAGTGCTTAAATTCTGGCAAACACTCAACATAGTGATTGTAAGACTTTTTCAAGATGAGATGCAATAAAATAAAGAACAATAGACAATTTGCTGTCTTGTGCAGAGGAGGTGGGAGAGCAGCTGAATATATTATCCTGCTTCTCCACGTGGTCTAGCTTGGAGCTGAGACATGTTGCCACAACCCACTGCTTCCACAAGAGAGGAAAACATGTGACTGGAGAGATTTCTGTTCCTGTACATGTGGCTCAGCACAGATGTCCTTTGTGATCATGGGGTCTGACCAAAGGCAGTGTAGGGGTTCCTGTCTATGATAGGGCAGTGTCCACCCTTAGAACACACTACAGTTGCATTTGCACAACTGACCCTCAGTTACGTGAAGTGGGAGTGAATGGGCTGCTCTGAGGGGGTGTTATTATATGTGTTACAACCTCCTTACAACATTGAACCCTGCCTTGATCTTCCAGGCAAATTGGTACTTGATCCCTCATGTAGGAACCCTTTAAGTCAGTCTGATATCTGCTTGCTGTGTCCCCAGGTTTTATTATAACATCATAACCCAGTAGCCTGTGATACTGGAAAAGGTTCATAACTGGTTTTTACCTTGTGTTGCTTGCACCTCTATAGACTGAATTTAAAATCCTGACAGGCATGTCAGAGGCACACTGTGCATACCATCTGTGCACCCTCTGTCCCTGTGAATGACTGTGCAATGTGAAAACCCCTGGTAGATAACTGGGTTTGATTTGACTTTGACTCTGTTACCCTAAATTCTGTGAATTACCACAGCACAAAAGAAGAAATTGTGCCTAGATTTGGCTTGATTTAGCCACTAGATCTGGAGATGGAGTAAGACCTTTCAAAACCCAGTCACTCTATCCCAGCCTCCTCCCAGCTCCCTTTGCAACTAAACATGTTGATTCTGTATGCTGATACAGCTCCTTCAAATCTGGGATATCTTTCGACTGCATCTCTTCCCCCACTGGAAATAACACCCTCCCTCCCCCCTGTACCCTCCACCCCACTCAAATTCTTCAGCTGCATCAGGGCAAGCAGCCAACTGCTTTTCTGAGCATCTCTTGTTTGAGGCTCCATCCAGATGCTTTGGGAGAGACGCCTGATCAAAGTAGACAGTGCTGCGATTCAGCCTGTTTGCAGGGAGCTGTGAAATGGTCCCGTACTCCCTGGAAAATGCTGCAGCTCTCCATCAGGCTGCTTTGATGTCAGCTGCCCAGACATCTCACCAGTGATGTGGTTGTCCCCCCGCATCCGGGATGGCACAAGGGACAGAAAGAGATAAGCGCAAACATTTGGTTGGCAGTGTGAGTGGAGGAAAGAACGTAATTTTCTCTGACAAGGATAATTTTTAATCCTTTCTGTGATATTATTTGCCCTTCCCTCTTCTTCTTTTTTAATTACAGCAAGTTGATGACCTTACTCAGCATTTCCTTGGCTGAATGATACATATAATGTGATGATGAATATGACAGCAATAGTAATTATGAACTCTACAAGAAAAGTTGCATTTATAATGGAGAGGTTTTCCAGCTTGTGTTTAGTAAAGGTTATATTTGCCACAAAATACCACAATGTATGTCATGGCCTATAAATTCTTGTGCTTTTTGAACTGTTACCTGCATACAGTGCTGCTAGTCTTCTGAAAGGCTTGATATAAAACTGTTAAGCCTGCTGAAGTGAGATGCACTTGTCCACAATGTAACCCATATATATAGCAGTTAGAGCCATGCTTTTCTTTATACTATGTATCTCATAATCTACAGTCACTGCTACACTCAATTTTATTTCAGGCAGCTTTAACAGTGCATGTCAAGTGAATCTGACAGGAGGCTTACAAGAAGCTCTCCATCCTCAGAACTTCATTGCCACAAGTAGTTTAAAATGGTCACATTCTTGGCAGGGTGAGCAGAGATGCCCCAGGCAGCATGAAGCCCAACTGCAGGACTGTTCAAACTGCTGGAGCCAGACCTGGTGGCTGGCGCTGTTGAGGATGGACATGGGTGTTTTGCTGACTAGATACTCCCTGCATCACTGAGAGGCTGCAATTCGGCATCTCTGTTGCCCTTGCTATTGTTTTAGATAGAGAGAAAGTTGCGTGCTCTGGGACTGCAACCTGGCAACCTGCATAAATACTGGATGAGCAGACGACATGCCCAAGTCAGTGACAGTGACAGTTTCTTTTATGGGAATCCAAAATTACAGATGCTTTCTTGGTTCCTAAGCTGTTGTTCCACCTAATGAGCAAGTACTGATGGTGACATCAGTTGAGTGGCGTTGAGGCAGGCAAGCCCCTATAATCACAGGTTTTTACCACAGTCCATATGGGCTTTGGAATTGTCCTGGACCTGCCAAGTGTGATGAGAAACTGGGTGAACATGTTCTGTCAGGATTGCCAAACAGACAAAAAAAAGTGGCAAAATCACCATAAATGTGCAAATTTCTATTTTTCTGAACAACTTGGTGAAAATTTGCATTACTTTCCCTTTTGTCACAGCAAACATACTCATTCCTCCTAATTCAGGCTGGAGATGTTCCAGATAAGGTGTTTGATTGTCCTGCTTACCTGGTCATGATTTTTTCTTATGTCATGTTAATGACCTGAAGGTGGAGTTATCGTAAAACATGAAATGTTTTTCTTCATAATTTAGGAAAAAAAAAATAAAGAGTTGGAAAAATAATTTTTAATTTTTCATGAAAAATGAAAAAGAAATTCAAAACCCAGTGGTGATTATTTTGCTTCTCTTCCAGCTTTCTGTTATGAAACACATTTACTATTTTTTGAACTACTCTGGTAAAAGGCAAGTCGTGTAATTCCTGGAGAAGGATGATCTCAGGATATGAAAGAATCTAAAGTGAAGCCAGATGAAAAATGAGGATTTGGGGGATTTGCTTTTATATTTCTCTTCAACTTGCCAGTGGTTTTGGAATATGCCTAGGTGTTGCATGTGCCTGTGTGTTTTCTGAACTGATGCCACGGCAGAAGTAGCAAACCTCCAACAGAAACTTTGCCTAAGCATATCGGCAATTACATGATATGTCAGAATTTTTTAGGCAGATTATGAGCTTTATGCACAATGTTTTCTTCTTCTGTGTGTTCTTAAATATTACCACAACCCCATTAAAAATGCCAGGGTCACAATTGATGGTCTGCCAGTTACAGCTCCTACTGCTAACACTTCTACTCTTTGCATGTTGTGAAGTATTGGGAAATGCACTGCTTCTTCTGTGAGTGAGGAACTTTGCTGGGACATTGGAAAGCTTTGTGTGCCTGTGAGATGGGTAATGCTGAATGCAGCCTATAAGTCTATACCATAAGAGTCCTCTTGACTTGAAACTGTTTCCCAGGTAACTTTGAAGAACTGATGGACTACACTGCTCTTCCTCTTGTTGCTGGAAGTGCTGGGCCTTTAGAATGTTGGAGCATACTCTCGTTCCCAATATTAACACAGTTCTATTCTTTCATGTAACTTCATGTTGAAGTGACAAGTTTGGAGAAGAAATAGTTATCAATTTCCTTTAAATTATCTATGGTTCTCAATATTCTGTCAGCTGCAAACCATGTGTAGGTTTTTCAGCCCAAGACCATCTTGTAGCAACAAGCACCTTCATAACACCACGGATCAGTTATGGTGTTTCTTTCGCAGGAGTATTTCCGCAGATCTCCTTGGTCAGGCTCAGAGGGCAGCAGGACTGTTTGCTCTCCAGCTTTAGGCTGCCTCACTCAAATTACACTCACCCTAGGTTCTTTATATTGCATACTCATAAGCGGCAGTTTGATCTTAAGCTATTTTTCTTTTTCATTTATTGTTTAAACTATTTTTGTGTGTGTGTGTTAATTTGAGGTTTTGGCTGCATTGGGTGCTTCCTCCTTTGGCTGTTGCCTTTGCAGATATCACAGGAAAACAGTTTTCATTATAGTGTACTGACTCGAGGGGTGCAGGACCTTTGATGCTGTATGAAACATGCTCTGTCTTGAAATTTGTGTGATTCTCCTTTGGAAGTATTAAAGTTGTGGGCTGTGGAGTTTTGTTTTGTTTTTGTTGCGGGGGTGTTAACGTTTCAGACTTTTTTAGTTTAACAAGTGTTGGACATTTTATTTTTCTTACCTTCTTTTCCCCTGACGTGTTTTTTGTGGTCTTTTTCCTTTTAGATATTTGTATCCCAAACCAAGAAAGCATCAAAGTCCAGGAGGGCATCCTTTCTGCTCAGGAAGGCTTCTAAATATACAAGGCAAGTGCCTCCTTCCTGCTGAGGTCTCAGCAACCTACTGACATGTTTAAGCTTTTGGTTTTGTGTATTCTTAAACTGCAGCTTCCATTTAATGTTTCTGAGTGAACTCTCATTAATAAATTGTTTTATTTGGGAGATGAAATCATGTACCCTTTGGTGGATGATGAAGGGGCATTATAAATGACTGGTGAGATCTGAAACTTCTTGCTCTGCTTTATGGCTTCTGTCAGTACTAAGTAAATGTAACAGCCAGGCCCTGGTCACCCAGCCAGGTGGCTGGCATAGAGGGCAAGTGGCAAAGCACAGTTCGCATCTATGTAGCTCATATCTTCTATCCACCAAAAAGGGGTGCTCCTGTCCCTAATGCTTATTGTGGTCATCCCTGGCATACTGCAATTCCTAGAACTTTTCTGGAAAATTGCCTCTGGGAAGACTGGCTGGATTGGGTCCTGTTACAACTTCCATATTGGAACAAGGAGTTGCAAGAGTTGTGGTGGAACCTCCGGGTAGGTGTATTTAGCACCCAGTTTGGAGGAAAGGCTGGAGTCTGGATCCCGAGGTAGGTTGTTCAACCTTCAGTACAAGACAGTTGTAGTTTCAAAAGATTCTTACAAAATACAGCTCTAAATATCGCAGATTTTTGTTAAGTGTGTTAAAGTATTATTACAGAAATACATACTGAACTCAACACTGAGCACAATCTAATTAAAAGCATTAGCATATTTTGTATAAGCATCATAAGAAAGAGATGAATGAGGATAGTTTTACAATCACTGTGTTCCCATACTAGTTTCACGGTCCCATTCATCCTGCTATTGCCTTCTTAGTCAATATTTCAGCATAAATAAAAGCCTCTGTAGTTTGATTGAACTTGCTTGGCCCACCCTGTCTGAGGCATGACTATGGTAGTGCGAAGGATGCAGACATGCTACTGCTTGTCTGCAAACAGATAAGACTTGTGTTGTGCAAAAGGAAGCAAATAGCAGCTTGCTTCTGAGTGTAAACTGGAGCAGCTGTGGACTGCAGCAGCCATCTAGCCAGTTTAACTGGTTACGTGCAGTGGGTCCATGTGGTAGCATTCAGCATGGAATCTCATGCCTGACTTTCTTAGTAGGCTTTAGGATGTAGTGTCTGGGAGCTGGGGGGAAGATGAGGGAGGCTCCAGAAGCAAAGCTGGAAGTACCTCAGGTAAAACAGAAGTGAGGTGGAGATTTTAGCTTTCACCTTTTGAGTGCTATTTAACATTAGAGTTCAAGACAACTGTTTGTGCCATGTTTCAAGGGATTGTCCTGGATGCTTCAGCCAGGGGGGAGGATGCCATCCTGAACAGTGAGGGTTTGTAGGAGCAGAAGCTGCAAGGGCTGCAGGGTGGAGCTGCATGGGGAGGGAGGGTCGACCTGCGTGGGGAGAGAGAGAGAGAGAGGGACTTGACTGCAGTGTCACTGACAGCATCCCCTTCTCCTTGTGCTTCATCGGGAAATCTCCCTTATCTGAAGATACGGACATTGTCCAAGTGGTATAAATGCTCAGCTTTCAGCATGTGAATAAACATGGAGAAGACAGGTAAAAAGCCGGTGAAAGGCAGGGTTTGGAGGTGGCTGTAGGGAGTGGGGAGTTGCACAGTGACACTGGCCTTATCCTGTCCCCTAACACAGTCATTTGCTCTTTTGTTTCTGACAGCTATGACCAGGATGCTGCTGAATGGTGGCTCCGAACTGTCCTTTTCTTTGTTCATGGTGTGTGTCAGTTAAGAAATGAGGGTGTTCATCACTTGGTAAGTATACTGATCCCAGTGTCATTTGGCTAATCATATTGACACCACTGCCTGATGGAAATTAATGTCACATATTTTATTTTAAATCTGAACTGCTAAATGACATTTAAAGTTCTGGGCTTTTTGCCCAGTAGGATGCAAAAGTGACTGTTCATCTCCTGCCTCTTTAAAATCATTGAGATCTTTTGGGGGGATCTGGATGGGTACTGGAAGAAGGCTGTGTGGTTCGATAAGCACTCTCCTCCCACCATGGTGTAGCAACAGCAGCTCTGCCTCCCTTTGGAGGGGATGGTATTTCTGTGCTTGCCAGCTCTTTACTTTTGCTTTTGCAAATGCCACCTGTGCAGTGGGAGTGTGCAAGGAGCAGGAAACATGTAGGGCATTGGTACCATCTCTCTGTGGGCTGCAGAATAGGGCAGAGCATGAGGAACTGCTCTGGGCCACCAGGGGCTGGGAGCAGAGAGATGGCACACATGGTCTGCAAGCCAGCAGTGTGAGAACTGAGGTGCCCTCTCACTGCAACTTCTGCTCAACATCTTGCCTGTCAGGACTGACTCTGAAATACCTTGTGGTGGGAAGACAGAATCTAGCCACAGATGACTGCTTGGTGTTAGCAAATAGGTGCTCCTTCCAGGGAGTGACTTTTGAAAGCTGCTTTTCCCCCTATCCCATTGATCCAGTTTTGCTCCCCTGGCCAGTGAGGGATCAAGAGGAGAAGCAGGAGAAGCAAGGAGGAAATGTAGACACCTTTTTCTATGGGCAGTAATTTAATGTATGAAAGAACAACTGATAACTCCTTCCCTGAGGCAGTGGGGAAAACATCTCTCATGGTGCTTTCCCCATCCTCCCCTGCCTAAAACCTTTTCTCTTTATCTGAACTATATTAAACAACACATATTTAACTAAGTCTTGCTAATGCCTGAGCCAGAACTAGGACAGGGATTTTTCCAGAAAAAAGTGGGAAACCCTTTCTAATGTGATTATTGCTTGTGTGTAGTGTGAGCTCTCTGGGGGAGGGGGAAGGCAGGAGGTCATGAACAGCAGCAATGTGGTCTTTAGCAGGTGTTGGGAGAGCAAAGTCTAATGAGAATCATAGAAACACTTGAAAGGTTTTTAACTCCATACAGGATTTTCAGGGGCTGTTGATAGGAAACAGTAGTGACCCAAGTGATGGTTGAAGGGATGAAAGGAAGCCCTTCGGATTAAATTAGGTTTAGGAAAGAAAAGGATTAGTGCTAAACAAAGGTTAGATTTAGGGGTTTATTTAATGAGTTCAGTGTGGCATGATGGGATGTAGGGCATCAGAAAGGAGATGAAAAACAAAATAAACAAATGCGAGAGGTAGTAGGGAGGCAAGGAATCAACACAACATCTCCAAAACCCTTCACAAATCTTCTTATAATTGAAAATGGCACAAAAAAAAAAAAGAGAGCCATTTTCATTAGCAACCCTGGCTTCTTTACATAGTAACAAGAAATGTTACAATGACCAGTAATCTTCTGTGATGGGGCTGTCAGCTCAAATCCCTGCCACAGGAGGGAAGGGCCAGCGTTGTTGGTCTACTTTCACTTACAGATCAGAGGTCTGAGGAGGGAAGATCAGATTTATATAGAACTACCTCTATTGGATTCATAATTGTGCTCTTAAGTAGGGGCTGATGGAGGGACCGTTCTTGTTTAAGAGATCTCCATTTGGAGGTCTCTAATGAAGTTGATGTCAGCCTTAGATATTAGGGGTATGAATGGTGGGGCCATGAGCATAGAACTCCTCCAGGCAGCACCTGTTGCAGAAACATTTCATCTTGTAGCTGAAGACCCAGGATTGATAGGATTCCAGAGCTCAACTTCTCAACTTCTGGCTGAATCATCTATAGGTGATCATTTCTACCATAATGGAGGTATATAAAAATAGGATACAGTAAAGAATTTTACTTAAATGGGTCCATTATTCTCTTAGTGACTCTTTCAAAGTCTACTGAAGGCAGTAGAGTGACTACCAGCAGTTTTGGCTCAGACCTTAAGAAGGCATAGTCAGGTAATGTGGGCGCTCTCGGCTTCTTCCAAGTGCTATGTTGAGAAAAAACCACCTCCTCTGTTCCAAAAGATGCTGTTACTCCAAATCTCCAGGGTAGCTGTGGACCTTTCTATTGCATTAGAGGCTATCAGAGGAATAACAAATTCACCTTTTTCCCCTCTTCAAGTCTCCAAAGTGAGACTAGAGTCTTTTCTTGTCTAGGTGCGAAAGCAAAAGTGTTTTGTGGCCTCATTTTACCAATAGGAAGAACTTTTCTAGTTCTAGTTATGACTGGGTTAGGAAGGTTTATAATAATTGGTGGATGTTCAAATTAAAGTAATACAAATTTCTTCTGCCAGCATTTCTGGAAAGAAGTTAGCATAGAAATGTATCTTCAGACAACATTTTCTTATCACTTGTTCTGTTATTATACAGGAATACCAATAAGGTCAACAAAAAAATTTTAAAGCTAGGAAATGACTCTATTTAATTTTATTTGGAAGCTTTTCTAGGCTACTTCGTGGTTTATCCCTAAAATGGCTCAGAGTAGGGTTTTTTCAGTGAAGTTTGACCTGAATAAGAAATCCAGATATAAGTAAAAGATTTATGTTTTATTTTTTGTTGCTTTGAATGCTTTATATTGCTGTCTGTGAAGATATGTGTATTCCAGTTGATTTGCTTTGGATGGAAATGGAAGCTTGACTAAAATTTTACAGAAAGTGCTCAAGAGACATTTTATTTGTCAGTAAAATGGCCTTCAATATACTGACTAAATAAAAAAATCTAATTTTTCTAAATCTGAATTACTCATTTCATTTATTATAGGTTTTGTTCAATTGAATGAAAGCAGTTAAAAGTTGTTTTCTTAATAAGCTGGTCACCATATTATTAATATAAAAGTAATAGGTCCCCATGCAGACATGATTTTCAAAGGTACTTCAATGTCTGCTTGGATTTTCCAAAACACCTTGCTGGATGAAGTGTCTAATAACTCATGATATCAGTGAGCATACGTCAACATCTGTTAGTGCTTAGGTACCCTTGAAATCGGGGTTTTCAAAGTTTGCTTTGAATAACTTGCCTGCAGCCCCAGACTCTTTGACTGTGTCTTTGTGCTTCCAAGCAAATGCAGTCATGTCCAAGGGGCAGAAATGTCACTCTTTGGATCAGTGTAAATCCTTCCTGGCCACCAAGCTCTTCTATGTCCTTGCTATTGAGGGCAGGAATTTACAGCCCTGTGTCCATTTATATGCTCATATGCACTTCAGGAGGAGGGTGGGTTTACTGATTTGGTTAATTTATCCCCTCCCCCCCCCCAATTAAAAATCATGATGTACACCCATCAAATCCTGTTTTAGATCATCCAGGTGACACCTAGAAAAGTCCTGTGGACTTCCTTTTGCCCCTAGCCCTTCCTTTCCCAGAGCAGATAACTTGGCTAAGCTTAAGCAGGTTTTTAGGATCACAGTAAATGCCAGGACATTCAGACACAGGTTATTTAAAATCTTCACATTTCAGAGTTTCACATTCTTCTTCCGGGGCAGTACAATGGCTAATTTTTCAGTGGATGTGTTGGTTGCTATTGAGGTTTCTGTTTTTTAATCTGAAATCAATTATGTGTCATGGATGAGCAACATCTGGAAAATATGTTTAAAAAAATAGAGAAAATTAAGGTATTAATAAAAGGAAGTTTGGGATATGATGCTAAACAGTACCACTAGGCTGCCTGTAGGTAAGACAAGAATGAATGCTTTAACCTTTGTTTCAGAACATCCTGGAACACTGATTTTTAAAGAAATGCATATTTATGATAATTTATTCCAAACTTTGAAAAAGTTCAGTCATTATTTTCTTTAAAAATGATATTTAGTTTTAGTATGCTTCTGAACTGCTATCTTCCCTTATTTTTGTCTCCTTTTTAATTAGAGTGGAAGAAATGCTGAAATATTGTTGGGGTGGACTTGAAATTCCTCAACCAGACCACGCCAGAAGTTTCAGAAGAACAGAAGCCCCCTTTGTCCTGAGCCACAACAGAATACTTTTCTGTTGTCCAAATGTCTCCCTGGGGACAGCCTTCACACATAAACAATTTTTGCTCACTAGCAACAGCGGTTTACCTGGCAATTCCTGCTCTCTGTGTCATCCTGCCAACCCCATCATTGCTGCTAATGTAAGCTCGAAGGAGCTCACACCCCTTTCAAGCACTCACCCGTATCTTTTTCTCAGCCCCAACATAAAATTGGCAGAGCAGTTGGATTGTTCCCTACTAATCACATATTATAAATAGCCACAAAATAAGACAGCTAAGGAAAATCTATGTGTTTTTTCTTATCTCTGCCTTATTTATTCTCCAAAGACAGTTTTTCTCCAGGGGACACTTCTGGTTTAAGCTTAGAAAATTTTTGATGTCAGCTTGGGAAATGATAGGGCAAAAGCTATACGAGTTCAGATTCTGTGGTCTTAAAGGTCTTTTCCAACCTTAATGATTCTATGGTTCTACTCCTGCCTGTTGTTGTTAGCAGACGTTATATATGATTTTGGGTGTGGTTTTTTTGTGTTCTATTGTGGGAAGTAGCAGCAAGGTGGAATGCTGAAATCCCAGCTCAGATAGGCTGGCTCTGCTTTTAAAGGGATCACATGGAGCTTGTTGAACTCAGACCCTCTTTTACATGAGGTCATTGTGTTGATTGTCTCAAGCCTTTGGTCAGCTTTGATGTGAGCTGCAATATTTCTATGATCTCAGCCTAGGGATAAGCTGGTGGCCCTGGACTCAGCAGTGGTTAAACATGAATATAAACAAAGTGCAGATTTGCTTTGTGCCAGACAAGGTCACTTTCAAGTATACCCACAAACTCATAGAAAATTGATATCTTTGGTTTAGTGCAAATACGTAATGGTACCAAAAGAAACAGTATTCCAGGCAAAATAATATTTAATGCTTACCAGCTCACATACCTTGACTCTGTGATTTCAGTCTGTGGAAGAGATCACACAGTAACTCTAAATACTAGTGGAAGGCTTTGAATGTATTTAGGCTTCATTTCTTACAGATTAAAGGGTTTCTGCACTACCTATTTCAGCCCTTCATTTTAAATTTTTTTTCCTTGAGTAAGTTACTGAAGTTGACTTTATGGGGAATTAGATCATGTATCAAATGTGTGTATATAGCTGGATAGACACTTTTTTTTTTGTCCTTCTGGGTATTTATTTTGAAGGAAGTAATGTATGAACTATCATCAGTTCTCAAATGAGTGAAGCATTCAACTGCTGTGTTTTGGGGAGCAGATGGTTTGTCTGCAACTACTAAAGGATGGTATCTTATGTTTTACATTTTTAAGCCAGGAGAAAAGAAAAATGTAAACTTACATAAAAGATGGTGGCATGCAAGTGATTGCTTAAATGTTTCTAAGTACTGTCACCAGTAAATCACACCAAATTGAGCACATCAGAGGGAGTATGGGAAGCGTCTGTGGTGGTACAGAGACAGAAGAAAGAGTTTTGCAAAGACAGAGATACATACAACCTGCTCTAGTAGTCAACTTGTACAGTCAACCCTATTCCTTGGCCTAAGTCTAAGCTGAACATCATAAAGCAGTAACCTTTGGAGAGAGGCTTGGTTTACTTTTCCATGTCTCTGTGTGCTGTGAGGAGCAAGGCAGCATGTTCTAGCATTCCTTTGATGCTTAGCAAATGGGTTTATTTCTTAGCATTTTGATTAAGCTTCACAAAGTCATGAAGATTCCCTTTGGGACTGCAGATGTTGAAGAGTAAATTTAAAAGGTGGGCTCAAGCTGAAACCTGCTGAAGCTGCTTCTCTGTAGGAAAAGAACTTTTTTGGGAGAAATTCTTTCAAATGATAATGAAAAGCTATGAAACTGTCAGTGCAACCATTGAAAATCAAGATGGTTTGGAGATGGTAATGTGTTCACTGAAACAGGTAATGGGAACATTACATCTGGTCTTCTTCAGGATGAGTCACACACTTTTCCTCTTTTCTAATTCTGCAGAGACTTGGCACCTCTCTATGTGATGAAATCCATATACTGGCTGTGGTTACAGGGCTGAGCAAAACACAGAACAGATGAAGAGATACAGGTCAGTATGTGCATCTATAGCTTTTTGCCAAGATGACACAGGTCCAAAGGAATGTTTGAATATTATCCAGAAATTGTCATTCTTGAATATACATCTACTAAGATGACCCCAGAGAATACACACCTGGTTTTCACTTAACCAATTGCAGAAGAGATACCCACTCAAGAGTCCTGAGACACTGTAACATTTTCAGGCAGGTCAATACTTTTCTATAATATGCTGGGATTTGGGGTACAATGGGCTGTGGTTTTAATTTTTTTTCAAAAAAACCCAAAACCACCAAAACCACCCCAAGCTGCCAACCCTAACAAAGGGGGCAGAAAAAGTACAAAATTACTGCAGCTTTAGCATTTTGAATAGATAATTTTGACAAGTGATTCCTGCAGTTAATGATATTCCCTGTAATCAGCAGGCCCTTTATCTGGAAGATGATGGAGCTTATGGAGAGACACCTTCTCTGTTTCATGAGGTTAACAGTGCAATATTGTGTCCTCCATATTGACTGACTTTAAACTGGGGTTATAAAATTGCATGTAATACACAGAAGTATTTCTACTTGGGTCCCTGTGAATATCCCACTTCCTGAGACCTGTTATGATAAAAACTGTTTGATGTTTAGTCTAAATTTTGCCTTT
>JAOEHX010050654.1:26068-36201 GCA_025448015.1 Bolborhynchus lineola | reverse complement strand
GAAGAGCTTCTGCCCAAGAGCTCATCTCAGTGTCCCCTCTGGCAGTTAAAGCCATTCCCCTGTCCTGTCCCTACAGGCTCTTGTCCAAAGTATGTGGTGTGTCTTCACAGTAATCCTGTGGTTCCTGGAAGGGCGTGTGTCTGGAAGGATATGTTCATTTCCTCATAGTTCAGTAGAAGATCTCAATAGAGGACCTTATTTCATGGCAGAAGAAAGAGCAAAGTCATTGGATCCCAGAAATCCCCTTGTACATCCTTCACCTGCACTGAAGACATGGGCTTCTGGGAGCTGAGCTCTGCCAAATTTCACTGGGCAGTCCAGAGCGTTATTTCCCTTCGCTATTTGTGATTACCACAGTAACAGGGGAGGCTGTGAACCATTTGTGCAGAAAACCATCTTGGCCAACAGCCTGACATGGAATCATAGAATGATAGAAATGTAAGCTTAAATATTTCCAAATGCCTGCCTAGGTCTGCATGGGAGGCCCAGCTTTGTCTAACTCTGCAGGGAAGAATATGCTACAGACAGCTTAAGGTATTTTCAAACGTGTGTTTGACTAAACAAGACCATGGCATCATGGTTCAGATGCCAGAGGATGAAATGGTCTTCCAAACCAGAACACAAACCTGCAGTCTGACCTTCTGGTTTTGATTATCTGTAGTTTTAGTCACATAAATACCTTTGAAAATCTACTCATATTCACTGAAAGGAAAAGGGTTTGGGTTGCCAGTGGTCAAAGCGATGTTTTCAAATGGCAGCTTTTAAAAGCAGTATCCTTGCTCTTTCAAAATGATCATGCTCTGAAGAGCTGTGCCTGATTTGGTCAGTCACATCAGGAGAAATTTCATTTCACTCACGTTCACAGACTGTTTACTTTATTGATACTAAAGCCTTTGGTTTGCAAGATGGGATCCTAAGTGATTTTTCCAGTCAAAGTTATCTAGTTTACATCAGATGAAATCAAAGACAAAAGTGAACCTATGGAATAAGGACAAAGATTATGGAATTGCTGAAGTGCTGGGATTTTATCACCTTCTTGAAATGCATTTTAGTCCTCTTTGATGGTGGACTTCCCTCTGGGCTGTCTTTGCTCTTGTCCTATAGATAATTCAGTATAGCCAACTCCCTAACCTACACTGTATTAAATGTTCTCTTTTTGTAAGGGATTGCAAAGACTTTTTCCATTGTGCCTGTACTGATAAGGGAAGGTCAAAGTACCTTATTCAAACTAGCAAGATCGTAAGTGAGGTTTGGGGTTATTGTTTGAAATTTGAAGGAATATGGCACTGCAGTGAAGTATATTTCCACCTGGGCCCATCAAACTGCTCTGTGCTTCTTTTTCTTTCTTTCTCTCCATTTAAAAATATATGATATAGAAGAATTTAATTTCAAAATGAGAAATATTATAATAATATTAATAATAATAGTAATAATAAACCCAGCACCACCACCAACATCTAGAATATTTAGAGAACAATTTCCCCAACCTCTTCCCTTCATAGAAGAGAATCAAATTCTTCAGAGCTCTTCAGTCTACAGCCTTCATAGTTTATATTTTGCAATATATCTTATGGGTTTGATCTGAATATTTGAACTAGAAGACAAATTCAACCACCAATTCTATGGTACAAAGCTTATCAGCAATATTATAGGAGACTCTGTGCTACCTCTTCCCAGCAAGCCTGTCTGTATTAGGGACCTATTCCATTTGTAACATTTCCCTACTTAAAAAAAACCCCTTAGACACAGTACCTGGATCAGGTAGAAAAGCAGCACTCAACAGGAGCAACCAAGTCAGGCTCACTCGAGGGTCCATTTTTGTGGTGCTTGTCTGTTCTAATGCAAGACATCCTCAGAATTTATAGTGAATGAGCTCTGGTCTACATCAAAGGTGTGTGCTGTGCAATTTGATCTTTCTTCCTGAACTTCCAAATCAATGCCAAAGAACTGATTTACTGCGTATTTTCATTTCAGAAGGTACATCAACACATCCGGATAAGTAGATGCAGATTACAGCTCTGTTCCGGATTTGCTACCGAGATCTTCCCAAACACTCCTCAGGCACATTTGTGGCTGTGTGCTGATGATGCGGTTGTTCCAGGAAGCTGTGGTTTATTTGGAGATTAGGCTGTTTGGTGAGGATTCTCATAGCACCAGTTAAGTCGGTTTCTGATTTATAACCCTACGAAGCCGGATTAAATTGGTGCGAGAATTGTTCCAAAACAAGATCAGCATCCTAAAAATGTCAGGGAAGTTTCAACCAAATTCTCTCTGTTCTGTTGCAGATTACTTTTGTAAGAAGTTTCTATGACACTGCCAAAGGGAATTAGTCACCTTTGTTACAATGCCATAGATGCTGGACAAAGAGGAGGAGACCACTGACCGTATATTCCCCGCTTTCCATCTAGCGGTTTCACAGCGGGTATGTTTCTGACCAAACTAGACTGAGATCTTCCCCTTGTCTTCAATGGACAAGCACACATGTTTACATCCCATATAAAATAAACTACCCATAGTCTTTATGACATGCTTTATGGTCTCTGAGATACTACACAAAAGAATCGAGGCATGACATATACAACAGGTGAAGGGGAGAAGCTAGAAACGGTTATTCTAGAGGCAAGACTGTGATTGCAGGATGGAAGGCAGAAGATACTGGAGTGCCAATATACATACAAACTAATACAAATACAAACTAATAAAGGACTAGGAGAAAGCATGCAAAAGTCGATATGAAGAGGACATATGCAACAGGTCATGCTGGAGATAATCCTTTGACACGTGTTTTCCTGGTATCTTTTCAGAATAGGTGGCCACCATGCAAGAAGGGAATCCCACCTGCACAGCTGGAAAAGATCAGCCTCTGGCAAAGCTATGAATCCAGTAGGATCCCTTCAGCCAGTGTCTCCCTGGCATGAGGTGGTGAAGTCAACATCACTGTGGCTTCTGGTACCCAAAGGATGCCTCCAGCTCTACCTCATTCTATATTGTCAGGGAGAGGATGAGTCTCAGCTATAGAGAGGAAAAAAAGCAAAGCTAAATTGTCCCAGCTGATTTAGAAATGAACTTCAGTTCT
This sequence comes from Bolborhynchus lineola, assembly GCA_025448015.1. Classification (NCBI taxonomy): domain Eukaryota; kingdom Metazoa; phylum Chordata; class Aves; order Psittaciformes; family Psittacidae; genus Bolborhynchus; species Bolborhynchus lineola. The sequence goes on along the minus strand of JAOEHX010050654.1, from coordinate 33,125 downwards.
TTCTGCCAATGCTTTTCTTGTTTTCTTAGCACAGAATGATGTGTGGTATCTATCTAGACACCCGTGCTCTTACCTTCATGGTACCTTCTTGAGCAAAACCAGCCACATATCAAAACTCCTAGTCCTGTGTGTGTATTACTTGAATTCGGTGTCATTTCCTAAAGTGACTAAGTGTGTTTAAGGTAGATCCTTATCCATGTATTTCTACACATGAAACTGCAAGATGGGCCTTACCAGTATATTGTGTACCACTTTGCTTTCCTGACAGCAGTTAAGCTATTTTATGCAAATATCTTTCACTTCAGAATAAAAAAGAAATTTTAGAAACAGTCCAAAACTCCATATGCAATCTCAGTAAGATTTAATTCTCAAAACAATGAAACCAAATTCATTATATCTTGTGATTTGACCCAGATCTAAGTGCTCTGGATTTAAAGATTTGGATCTGAACAATATCCTGTAGAGGGCATAGAAACCTTGTATGCATGTACCATTTCTGTGCACTTCAAATCCATTTTATAAAGAAAATATTCTTCAGCTGCTGCTGGACTTTCAATAATATTCCCTTTTGGAAGTGTAGAATCCTACAGAAACAGCCAAAGTGTCAGTCTGGTGATTCAGCCAAACAGCGTGCTCAGCAGTAAAACTGCTTGTCCAAGAAATGCCATGCATCAGGAGCATGGTGTCAATAGAAAGTGGGAACATAATTCACGTTATCTGGTTGTAGGCATCTAATCTATTTATAAACTAAGATCTTAGTGGCGTTTCAGTGCACCTCTATTTGGAGCATCAATATAGGAGAAGGAAAATGTGTGGAACATGGCTGAATGTGAACATCTTGAATACAGAACATCATCAAAATTTACTTTTCCAGCATTCCTCAGTCTCTTTATAAAACAGGTCCCAAAAAGGACATCAGTCCCAGTGAACACGTGCAGGGTTGAAGACTCCACTCCCTGGAAGCTGGATCTCACCTTAGCCTATTTTACATTATATATAAGCAATAAAGATGGTAGGTGCAAATGCTAATGGATCAGAAGGTTTCTACAGCTAATCTGTAGCGATTTAAACGTTTCAGGCATTTAAACATGTAACTTGCATGGAAAATCGGTGGATAATTCCTGTGAGGATCTGGGTCTAGTGTAGTTAAGGGGCTAAGCTGTTCTGGTGGCTCCTGCCACTGGAGGGCAGCGAGACACTGTCCTTAGGGAGTGAGCATGTTTCTGGGTGAGGTGGTCTAAAGGCAAGGTGGTTTTATAAGGTCCAGAAAGAGGCCTCTGCTTGGACAGCTACCTCTGGAATTAAGCAAAGCTGAAAGCAAACACATGCAAAAGAGACAGCTACAAACAGCAGGACAGTGTTTCCATTCCTCACTTATCTCTTGCCAAGGAATATGTCCCTGCTCATGGCAGAGGGTTGGAGCTGGGTGATCTTTAAGGTCCCCTCCAAACCAAACCATTCTGTGATTCTAAGGTCGGAGGATATGTCTACGCCTAAATGGAGATCAGGAGTAATTCTGTCCCACCTCAGGTATCCACCTATTATTTCATCTTCCCTTGCTTTTCTCTTATTATCTCTTAAAGAGGTTATAAACCATAACACCTGATAGCTCTCATAGTTGTAAAGAAGTTTATTGAAGCACCTTGGAAGGAATAACTGCTGACTGCTTTTCTCCTGTTTGTGTATTTTTCATACTAATACTTATTTCTTCTTCCCTGAAAAAAAGAAATTAACTGATGTGTGTGAATGTATGAACTCACAAAGCGGTGCAATTTCTTTCGTGCTACAGTAATGTATTTGTTACTTCTTTAAATGTGCTTATTGCGCTTTTGAGAAGATGACTTATGCAACAAATCCTGGTTTTTGCTGTTCCCAACAGTCTGTTAATGGCCATACCTAATGCTCTGCCATAGGGAAGGTGCTTGCAGTGCTGTACAGAAACAGCCCCAGCAGCTTGCAGCTGGTGGGGGTGGGGAGCAGTGTGGCAAAACCTGGATCCCCACACAAGCAAACTCATCTGCCCCATCAGGACCAGGGGGACGAGGGACATATTTCTCTCGGGTCATGAAACACCTTTGGTAAGGACCTGCTTAGCTGCTTAAAAAAGTGCTGTCTTAAAAAAGCATGCTGACAAATGAGTTAGTTAAATATAATAACTGGATGATCTTTAAGGTCTCTTCCAACCCAAGCCTATGACTAAGGACAAGCCAAAACATTGATTTTAGAAGAGACGTCATGCTTTGTTTCATCCGTGAGCAAGCACAGGAGACAAAGACTGCTTTTTTCCTACTTTTCATTCCCTGCTGCCTTAGAGGCAGCAGAATTACCAGATTACAGCTGTCTTTATCCTGTGTACACACATCTCTCTGCTCACCTGAGGTTAGCAAGGAGCTGGGTGCTGTGTGTGTGCAATGAAGGATGATGCCCATGGCAGGGGGGTTGTCTTCAGTCCCTTTCCAGCCCTAGCTATTCTATGATCCTATGATTCTATGAATAGTTATTACACAGCTTCTTCTTATGGTTTGCATTTGGAAACTCAGTATTTTGTTGAGGTTTGGAGACGTTGGGTATGTGCCTGGTTGTTTGCTCCTTTTAAGGCTCATGATCTTGTACATTCACTGCTGATGTTCATGCCATCTATCTGAAGCTGTGTAGTGCCCGAATATTTGTTGCTTAGCTGTCCAGACATATTCTCAATTATAATGAATGTCTAGAGAAAAGAGCAAAGCCCAGGTGGAATAAGTCACATCCCCGATAACATAACCTTCAAACAAGTTCCCTGCACTTACAATGAATTCATTGGTAAAACAAAGTGGTACCTTTACATGTGAAGCTCTCTTCTGTAGACAAAATAGTATTGAGTGCAGGGTACAGCTTTTTGATCCCAGAAGAGGATTGCCTTGGGATAAAGATGTCCCCATCCAGCCTCTGGAAGCCTCAGTCCACCCCTGTGTATCCTGCCAGGGAAAACCTTTGTCAGAGATGAAGGCTGTGCCAATGTAAATGGGTATTGGTGAGCCTGGCTCTGCACACAGTAGGACAGGTCATTTCATCCTGTTATCCAGCTAAGGCTTTGTGTCAACCCAGGTTGCTTATCTTGGCGTGTGCTGTGTTCTTGCAGCTTTTCCTGCTTTTCACATTTACGTGGACAATGGTACAGTCTTAATAAAGAGATTTTCTCATCTTCCAGCAAATCCCTTTGATCTCAGGAAGGTACCATGGGTAGGAGTCACACATTGTACCCACCAGTGCTAGTGACTGTCTCCAGCATCCTTTAAGCATTACAAAAATGGAAGTGGTCTTCTAGTGCAAAGCAGCAAGTACCCAAACAGGCAGCATGGGCATCTGCAGTGTGGCCACCGTTATGTCTTGACTATCTGCTGTGGGAGCATTGGCACACGTAAGCTTCATATCCTCAGCATTGCACATCATCATCATCAAGGAAAATAACTCCAGGACCTTCTCCAAACTGTGCAGGTCCTACTGCAGAGGTGGGCGTCTCTCTGATGCTCTGCGTTACTTATACCATAAGTAAACAATAAGATAAGGAGGTAGGGTTATTGTAAGAATGATGGATGTGGCCATTTGCTCTGTGCAGGGTCAGTGAGTAGCACAACACTTTAAGGAAGGCTGTGTTCTCTAAGAAAAACTTCTAAGGAATCTAAACAGGCACATGTGAGGGACACTTCACTCTTCTGTGATGAAGTTCTGAAGGCATGTCCAAACAATGTGGTTTGCTAAGGGAGTCTGATTTTCATTCAGTGTTAAGTTCTGAATTGCACACCTTGTACTCTTTTCCAAGGTGGTTTCCAAACATTCGAGTCCTCCATAATTGTCTACATCATTTGATGCAGCGTGGAACTTGCAATCCTCTTCAAATAAACATATTTTTCCCTTCACATCAAACTAAAGCAAAATACATTTAACAGTAAATACCCAATTCATAGAATCACAGAACCCCAGACTGGGTTGGAAGGGACCTTCAAGCTTATCCGGTTCCAGCCCCCTTCCACGAGCAGGGACACCTTCCACTAAAGCAGGTTCCTTCAATCCCCTGTGTCCAACCTGGCCTTGAGCACTGCCAGGGATGAGGCAGCCACAGCTTCCTTGGGCAACCTGTGCCAGGGTTCACTTCTGTATTCACATTGTTCTTCTCTTATGTTGCACCCTGCCAGCTCTGCGGGCTTTGTTGCCGTAAGTCTTGCCTCAGGCTGATGAGTGGCTTTGTGATTTACGTGATTTAATGTAAATAAAATAATGCCAAAGGCACCTGAGCAAAGCCCACTGGTATCTTCTCTGTGCCCACAACTGTGTTGACAGTCTCATATAAGAGCATTCCCACAGATAGGATTCATTTCCATGGCACTGTGTATCATCCTGGAAAATGTTCCTTGATCATGAAATTAAATGTGCATTTCCCAATGCAGAGAGCTTTCCCACATCCCAGCTGCCTGCACACAACTCTTGCATTGTTTATGTCTCAGAAGTCACCACTGACTGTCCCCCAGCTTCCCTTGTAATAGACTTCAACATGACCTTCTCATCTATTTTTGCTGTTTATCAATCAACCTCTTGGGCATATCCGTGAAAGAAAAGAGTGGAGGAGATAAGACTTTGTAGGTGGATGAACGCAGAAGTTAAAATTCTGGAGCAGTTCTGGAGCTCATTCAGTATATCACAGTGGATATCGGATTCTCTCCTGGCTTTTCCTCTGCAGGAAATGTGGAGAAAGCAACTGGATTAATGCTAACAGATCACTGTGGGGCAATTTTAGTGTGAGGTGTTCCTGCCTGTGGCAGGGGTTGGAACTAGGTGATCTTAAGGTCCTTTCCAACCCTGACTATTCTATTCTGTGATTCTAGTTGGCCATCACTTGGTTTTTCCTGGGTCACTGTTTGAACCAAAGGAGCAACCAAGCAGGGCCACTGTTTGGCCCTGCTTGAGCCAGGCGGATATTCACAGTTACCTAAATCAGGTTTTCATTCTCAGCTGAATACTGATTATGAAATTAATAGCAATGAGAGAAATTGCCTATGTTAGATAAATGCTAATGGGTATTTATCTGTTGATACATTGGCAGTGAGAGATTCAAATAGGCAGAGGTAGAATCAAGGTTTTACTCATCAAGACAAGTGTTGCAAAGAAATGAGGTTAATCAAGACAAAGAAACAAATGTGACTATGGTTTTCTTATAACTAAATTCTCTTTTCTCCTTGCATTTTAATATCACGTAAGGGGCCTTTAAGTTTCATTAGAAAGTGGAAAAAATCCCTTAGATTTTGTCATGTGTGTGAGGTAATTACCTAACAGATAAATACTGTTTTATGCAATGCCTTTTCTTTTAGAAGACAGGCCTTCTAGTAACCTGGTCCAGCAAAGAAGCTTTTCACGCACATGAAGTCCCATCCTTTCAGTGCTCTGGCAAACCAGATTACCTTTCAGTTTCAATTGGCATTTCTTAATGATTAAAAATTCATGGTTAGCCTCATGAAAACTATGTAAATCAGTATTAATGTTTTCATTATGGTCAAAATAGACTATGTTTTAAGAAGTTCTCAAGCTTAAACTAGTGAAGCAACTAAATAAGATGTAAATTGGTGATAGTTTATGCTAGGGAAAATTATTTCCAGATAGAAATGGTTGAATAAATATGGAATTGCAATTGCCAGGTATTTCAGTCCCATAGAAGCTGTGACAAGAGGAAATACATAAAATACACATTTTAGCAATCACAGGTTTTTGTAGAATGAACTATGTATTTGGAACACGTTCTTCACTGAGGAGGTCACTGGAACCATCTCCCGGTGAAGTGGTCATAGCACCAAGCTGGTCAGAGTTGTAGGAGAATCTGGATGATGCCCTTAGTACTACAGTTTAGTTGTAGATAGTCCTGTGAGGAGGAAGGAGTTGAACTCAATGATCCTTATGAGTCCCTTGCAACTCAAGATATTCTATGATCCTATGATAATACTTCAGCTTTCAGAATGTGCTTAACAACTGGCTGATTAAGCTCTCTGTGATACATGTGTTCTGAAGATGATGGGAATGATGAGACGTGGTATCATGAGCTGAATTCTCTTGCTAAGAACATGAAAACCAGTGGAGAACAGAATAAGAATTTAAAACTTATTTACTATCTGACAGACACAAAAAATGTTACCAGGGTTAAATTTGAGTAAGGGTGTAGAATGGACAGGCCTGAGCATGGCACTTTCTTCTCCAGGGGGATCTGACGCAGCCCTGGTTCCTTCTTGTTGCCTCCTGCCTGGTTTTGTGATTCTAAACCCTTTGATTTGGTTTATCCTGATTATCTCAAATAAATAAACCGCAGGCATTTGCCAGGGGGAGCCACATGGGATTAGGACCTTAAGTTTCTGAAAAGTCTCCTGTGTGAAAGCCTGCTGGTTCTGTAAGGGCAGAATGTGCCTCTGGATTGCTTTTTGGTGCTCCTCCCTACTCTTGGTACTAAGCAAATAGACTTGGTTAATACAGAGTACAGGTGATTAAATAATGTGATGTATATATAAAAGCAATGGATGGACCTTGAGTGACACTGATTGAAATGCTCTAAAAGGTTTTTAACCTTAGCAGGGTGGAAGGTTGCAATGTCAAATACTGAGAAACAAAAGAGGGAAATTCTCTGTGCAGCTTAGAGCCTTGTTACGGGCAAGAGAGCCATAATGCGGCTGAGAAGCAGGTTTTCTAGTTCAGGGGAGTACTTTTAATTTGCTAAAATTAAAAATTAATTATGACTCTTCTTGATGAAGCAAAGATATTAACACGTACATGAACAAACAGCACTGGCATCGCAGCAGCTGTCACACTTCTCTCTATACCACCATCAGTGACAACATTTCCACATGGTTCTCATTCCCTCTGCACCTATGATTGCAGCCCAGAAAGCCAACTGTATCCTGGGCTGTATCAAAAGGAGCGTGCCCAGCAGGCCGAGGGAGGTGATGCTGCCCCTCTGCTCTCGGGAGACCTCACTTGGAGTACTGTGTGCAGTTCTGGTGTCCTCAACATCAAAAGGACATGGAACTGTTGGAACAAGTCC